>CAMOHE010042726.1:0-38402 GCA_946598075.1 Artocarpus hirsutus | reverse complement strand
TGATTTTTTGTAAAATCATAAGAATAAAATGTCACTTTAGCATTTTTTACTAAGTCTCCGTAGTAAATATTTTAAATCTACCTATCACTTATTTCTACCAACCTGGTCCCGCTACATTAATACTCAATTAAATAGCATCCTTATCATTTGTGGGAAATAAAGATTCACAGGGATCTTTTATCGAAGGTTCAGTAGGCTGATCTTTAAGTTCGGCCTGTCGATTGAGGAGGTTCGGTAGGCCGATCTGTTAGTTCGACCTGTCGATCGAGGGATAAAAGAATCAAGCGTTTTCACATAGATTTTATCAAATATTAATTCTAATTTAAATTTTTGAGGCCTTATCTGATAAGGACTGACTCCTAGGCCTAATCTCTATAAATGGGGAATGAGTCTCATTATTATTTAGATCAATTAAGAAAACTAAAGTGAGACTCTGTTAGTGAGACTTTAAAACTCCCTGAAGAGCTATCATTTATAAATCACGAATTATAGCTTTGAGTATTTCTCAATGAAACACCCGTTATTTTAAAAGCTGAATGACGTGATCCCATACTCACTCCGATCGTGGATAGAAAATAGCAAAGAAGGCCAGTTAGTTGAGGTCCTTCTAGAATGTTACTTCTCTTCATTGATTATAGGAGCTTTTTGGCACACAAAGGTTAGTAAGATCTAGTTAGTTTATGCATATAGCGTGTCAAACTTGTATTTTAGAAAATACTCTAATATAAAAAATAAAATAAAATTTCACTGCGTATTATTTTTCCAACAATTGGTATCAAAGACATGGTTTTTATATAAATTTGCAAGTTTGTGATCATACTATACGTATAAATTATGTGATCTTTATATCTCCTGTGCTTGAATTTAATTTATAGAAAGTTAGCACTCTAGGTTTCTATATATTTTTATGTTGTCATAGATCATATGGTGAATGTTTATTAATTAATTATGGTTGATTAAATTATTAGTTAATTAATTTATACTGGTTATGGTTCCTTAGAGGTTAGAATGTGTATTTAGGTTTTTCATGAAATTAGATGGAGGACTATCATCTCCGTCTAGGAATTATTATTTAATTTTAAATTTGTAAAAATTTTGTAATTAAATAATCATTTGAAAAAGACAGATCTAAAAGATGGATGATAGTGTTCCCATGTATTTCTTGAGTATCTAATTTTATGTTTTTGAATTGTTGAAAATAAAATTAAAGAATTGCATTAAAAATTATATTTTCTGGAAAAGGGCGATCTCTGCTCGATCGGCATGCCGAACCTCCAATTCGAGAGGCCGATTGTCGTAGGATCGGTAGGCCAAATTTTGGGTTCGATAAGCCGTTTGTGGGGTATAAATCTGGTGGCTCTGGCGGCAGGTCAAACTTTCATGACTGGTAGGCCAACCTAAAAAGATCAGTAGGCCGAAGGCTTATGACCGACAGGCCGATCAGTGCCGATCATATAGATCGGCTTGTTGGTAGAGAGCTATAAATTTTTTTAGAAAAGGTCCAGTTTTTGATTCAGTTTTAATTTTATTTTTGGGACAATTTTGAGAAACATTAAGATTTGGATATGACCTGAAATATGGAGTATTTGATCTATTCAAGATTGAAGACTTGTAGATAGGTATTATATGAAGAAGGATACAGCTTGAGAATTCAAAGATGAAGAATTGATAATTTGTTTCAATTATTCTCTTGTAATCTTTTTTTTTCTTTTCTTTAGGGTGGAACCATTATATTAAAGTTATTTATTATTATTTTGCTTGTAGTTTTACTTGATTGTTTTGCTTGTCTGCATTATAATATGATTTGCTATATATATTGATAACATGTCATATAGAATAGGGAGCACTGCTCATTTAAAATTGTTCATGCATATTTTTGAAATAAAACCTTGATTTCAAAAGATTGAGTGGGAGAAGATTTTCGAAGAGAGGACCTAATGCCTCCATCGGTAGTCTATAGGTAACACATGGTGATTCTAACCCCTAGGAAGAGACTTCATCATGTGCTGGGTTGGATTTCTGAGACGATAAGGTGTTTTAGCATGATTTATCGTTGCACACCCCTAGGTGGTGATTATAAATCATGGATAAAATATTGAAACGATGGTTATACACTCATGTTAATTTTATTATTAACCCCTTAGGAGCTCTATTAATAAAATTAATGGCTAAAGAAACGATTATTAATATATGATAGATCATACGGGTCCTGGATAACATATATTAATTAAGAGGCGATCAGTGTTCCTAATTGAATTTGGCAAGACTCTCCTTAGAGCTTGTTGAGTTCTTAGTTGGGAATTATCGTTGTAAGGTTGTGATATTTTTAAGGTTTTGACAAATAAATATATTTGTATGTTTTTACATGATTGTGTTATCTTACTAAATTATTATGCTATGTTTGCTTATGTTTGGTATATAATTCTTTATTGTAGATTAAAAATGTCTAAAAATGCTTTATCATCGATACTTGACAAAAACCAATTAACCAGAGAGAATTATAATAATTGAAAACGAAACCCAAATATCGTCCTTTTTTTTTGAGAAACTAAAATTTATGCGGACAACCCTTTGTCCTCCCGAGCCTACGGGAAATTCCACTAACGATCAAATCCAAACATATAATCGTTGAAAAGATGCTAATGATCAGGCCCGCTACTATGTTATGGCCAGCATGAACAACGTGCTGCATACTCAAAATGAGGATTATGAGACTGCTAGACAGATCTTAGATAATCTAGAAAACATGTTTGGAGGCCAGGCCTTAACAAAGCAGCAAGGGGCGCTTTGAAAGCTTCTTAACTGTAAACAAAAACTAGGGACACCTGTAAAGGAGCACATAATGTTGGTCATGGGTTACCTCGCTAAGGCACAAACCAATGGAGCCGACATCGATGCTGAAACTCAAATGACTATGGTCTTTGAGACTCTGTCTAAGAAGTTTATCCTGTTTAGAGCTACTTTTAATTTAAGTAATAGGTGGGATATGACCTTAACAAAATTAATGAAATAGTTATAAGAGTTCAAACTACTGATCAGGGAATATCCTGCGGATGGCGAGGCTAACTTGGTGGCTACTTTTGGTTTCAATCCCAACCCTGGAATGGAAAGAAACAACAGGCCAAGAACGGGAAGTCTTTTGTTCTTGTAAATGGCAAGAGCAAGAAGAAAAAGAAGAAGAAGAACCCCACTAAGCTTAAGTGCTTCTTCTGTAGGAAGATCAGGCACATAAAGAAGAATTACAAATACTTCCTCTCCTGAGAAGGTAGGTGTGATTTTCTATATTTAAAAACTTATTTGGTTGAAGAATCTGGTGACATTTGGGTCATAAATTCTGAAGCAACTAATCAGGTTTGTGATTCTCTACAGGGGTTCAAAGAAACTAGAAGTCTACTTCATGAAGACTTCATACTTCAGATGGGCGATAGATCCTTGGTCTTAGCTAAGTAGTGGGACATGTCCATGTACATTTTGATGTTAGACGTGTATGCCTTAAGGAGTAAAAATTTAATATGTTTTTGGAGACATTTTTATCAATAAAGAATTTATTTATTATTTATAAACCAAGTTTTGTCCTCTTTATGTTCATATTTGTTGAATGTATATTAAGCAAACAAAAGTCTAAGACTGTCATTTTAAACCTTTAAGAATTGGGCATATGATAGACAGATTTTACGAAAGACACGATTCTTAAGGTGACGGTCTAAATCATAAGATCTGCAATCGAGGGAATAAAGTTAGGCATTTTATTCATAAAAGATTGTTATATTGTTTATATCTTTAACGAGAGATGGTTTGTCTTGACCATTGGAGGTGGACTCAGCGAATAGAAACATTGGCATATTGTCATAGGTGACGATGTGTTGGATCGAGATATAAAGTGAATTGATTTAGATTAATAATTTTGTCTTGGCAAATCGATTCACTTTAGATAATCATTTGTATTGTATCTTAATCTTGAGATAAATAGTGGGCCCGTTGTCTTGACTTATGTCTTTTGATGTACCAAAGGGTGACATCTATATTTTATAGTGGTAGCATACCGGTACGTTGGAGGTATGACTCTTTATATCATAGACCTGTTATTCATAGATATAGAATCCATATCTCCTCTTTAGGAGTAGTGATATCCTTTTATTTGTGTTATCCTGTAATTGAAAAACTAGAGCGCTCAACCATTTGGATACATAGGTGTAACTAAATAGTATACTGTTTTTTGATGGTAAGTTTTCCAAGGGTGAGATAATGGAACGTAAGATAAAAATAATCGAGAAGGTAAGACAGAACTTGTCCTTAAGCCTATTATGGATAATCTTATTGGGATATGATACATTATGATATGTCATGGGAACTTAGCTATACGGGCTTCGTAATTCTATATAGTTTGAGAGTGCAGCTCTAAGCTTTTAATGGAGTAGCGTTGGAGTTGATAATTATAAAATATATATCTAGGATATTGGGTTTCATAATTATCAGGAGCTTGAACTATATAGGTTCTTTTGGTCCCTTTTGCTGGCTCATAAAAATCCTGTAACGATACGGCATGCTTTTCCAATATTTGGTGACTTATATCAAATTTATCAAATTGGCTAAAATTCAATAAAATCAGATAATTTATGTTTGTTTATTGATTGAATTAATTTTATGATAAAATTAATTCAAGATAAACTTATTGAATTATCGGGATCAGATAATTCATGTTTGTTTATCGATTAGATTAATTTTGAATTAATTCAAGTTAAACTTGTTGAATTATCAGGAATATTTATTTTCCTAGAGATTATTCAGATATGACTGTTTTAATTAAATAACTTCTCTATTGGATTATTTGAATTAAAATTGAGGCTCTATCCTAAGAATCTCAGGTGAAAAATAAAGGGATCTTTTATTGGAGGTTTGGCCTATTGATTAAATAGGTTTGGCAAGCCGATCTGCCAATTCAACCTACCAACTAGGCGATAAAAGGATCACGCATTTCCACGAGAATTTTATCAGATATTGATCCGAATTTGATTTTAATTCAAATTTTTAAGGCCTTATCTGATAAGAACTGACTTTTGGGCCCAACCTCTATATAAAGAGGAGTGAGTCTCATTATTATTCAGATCAGTTGAGAACTCTAAAGTGAGACTCTAAAACTTCCCAGACAGCTATCATTCATAAATCACAAATTATAACTTTGGGTATTTCTCAATTGGTTGGAAAGAGAGTCACCTGGGAAAAGCTGAACGATATGAGCCCACACTTACTCTGATCGTAAATAGAGAATAGTAAAGAAGACCAGTTGGTTGAGACTCTTTTGGAACGTTACTTTTTTTCACAGATTACGGGAGCTACTTGGCATTCAAATGTTAGTAAGATCTAGTTATATGCATATAGTGTGTCAAACTTGTGTTTTAGAAAATACTCTGATATAAAAAATTTAAAATTCCACTATGTATTACTTTTTCAACATTTGATAATTATAGGAATTTAATTTTACAAGATTGTTTTTATGTTCCTAAATTTAAGAGGAATTTAATTTCTATAGCTTGTATATTTAAATACTCCTATTTAGTTTCTTTTAATAATAAAGTGGTGATTCGTAAAAATAAATCTTTTATCTATTCTGGATGGATGCAAAATAATCTATATTTTATCAAACCTAAGATGGACTTACTGCTTAATGTTGAAATGAATGATAATAACTTTAAAAGACTTAAAACTTCTCACTCTAATAAGACTTATCTTTGGCATTTGCGCCTTGGCCATATTGACCTAAAAGAATTCAAAGGTTGGTAAGGGATGTACCTTTAAGTCACTTAAAGGTAAAATCTATACCTCTATATGAATCTTTTTTGGAGGGTCAAATAACCAAAAGACCATTCGGGTCTAAAGGCAATAGGGCCGAAGAGGTTCTAGAACTTGTGCATAGTGATGTTTGCGAACTAATGAACATCCGAGCACGATGAGGGTATGAGTACTTCATCACTTTTATTGACGATTATTTAAGGTATAGGTATGTGTCCCTGATGCACCACAAAAGCAAAACTTTTGAAAAGTTTAGTGAGTTTCAAGCTGAAGTGGAAAACCAATTGGGTAGACTTATAAAGGCACTTCAATCCGATCGAGATGGAGAATACCTTTCTGATGAGTTCATAGGACACTTATTAGAGAATGAGATTTATCAAATTTGATTGCGCCATGCACTCCGTAGCAGAAAGGCATAGCGAAGAGCAGAAATAGGATTTTATTGGACATGGTTAGGTCCATGATGAGTTATTCATCATTGCCTGCAAACCGCATGTTGTCTTTTGAACAATGCGCCTTCAAAATTGGTTCCTAAAACTCCTCACGAGTTATGGATAGGTAGGAAGATATCCTTAAACCATATTAGTGTATGCGGATGTCCAGCTCATGTCTTGTTTAAGGATATGAATAAGTTTGAAGCACGTTCGAAAGTTTGCTTGTTTGTAGGATATTCAAAAGGAACTAAATGGAGTTATTTTTATAACCTAAAGGAAAATTAAGTTGTGGTTTCAACTCATGCAACTTTCCTTAAGGAGAGTTACATGGACTACTTTAAGCCTCGAAGCAAAGTGGTGCTTGAGGAGTTAAGGAGTGATCTAATTATTTTGGGAGTTCTGGTAGAAACTACTCCAATCAGTATAGAAAAACTAAACGAACATAAACAACAACCTAAGGGGCTTTGGCGTAGTGGGAGGATCGGGCGTTAACCTGAAAAGTATATGTTCGATGGTGAGGCCTTCTTGGCTAAACTGGATGAACATGATAAGGATCCTTATACTTAAGCAAAGGCTATGGAGGATGTTGATTCAAAACTCTAGACAGAGGCTATGAACACAGAGATGAAGTCTATGGAGACTAATCGGGTTTGGAAACTTGTGGATCTTCTCGAAGGGATAAAACCCATAGGGTGTAAATGGATCTACAAGAGGAAAAGAGGAGTGGATGGAAAGGTCAAAACCTTTAAGGCTAGACTGGTAACTAAGTGTTACACACGAAAGGAAGGAATCGATTATGAGGAAACCTTTTTGCCTACAGCCATGCTTAAGTCCAACTGGATCCTCTTGTCCATAGCTACCATACTCGACTACGAGATTTAATAGCTAGATGTCAAGGTGGTTTTTCTAAATGGCTATCTTGATGAGTCCATTTATATGGAACAACTAGATGGTTTCAAGGCTAGGGTCGGAGGATAAGGTTTGTAAACTGCTAAAGTCAATTTATGGACTTAAGCAGGCTTCTTGTTCTTAGAACATAAGATTTAATCAAGTGATTAAGACTTATGGCTTCTCACAAAATGTGGTTGAACTATGTGTTTACAAACACATTAAGGATGAGAAAGTAGTTTTTCTACTGCTCTATGTAGATGACATTCTGCTAATTGGCAATGACATTAGGGCATTTTCATCAGTCAAATTATGGTTGACTAAGCAGTTTGACATGAAGGACTTGGATGAGGCTAATTTTATTCTTGGAATCTAGATCTTTCGAGATAGGAAGAACAAAATGATAGCTTTGTCCCAAGCCAACTACATAGATAAAATTCTCAGGAGGTTCGCAATATAGGATTCCAAGAAAGGTGGGTAACCGTCTAAGTCTGGAATACTCTTTCTAAGAAAGACTCTCCAAAAGTCTAAGAAAGAAAGAGAATACATAAAAAAGGTGCCTTATATTTTGACAGTGGGTAATCTCATGTATGCCATGCTTTTACACACGACTGGATATTTGTTATGTGGTCAGAATTATGAGTTGATTCAGGTAGATCTGGGACAAACCACTGGGTTGTGATAAAGCATATTTTCAAGTACCTGAGAAGGACTCGAGGGTATATGCTTGTATATTTGGGTGAGGACTTAACTCCTTTAGGATATACTGTCTCAGATTTTCATTCCTGTCTAGATTCGAGGAGATCGACTTGGAGTTTTGTGTTTACTCTAGGCAGTGGTGCCATCAGTTGGAAAAGTATGAAGCAAGATTGCACTTCAAATTTAACGATGGAGGCCGAGTATGTCACAACCCACCTTTTCGGGATGTGATAAAAATTCTTTCTTACTTACTTAGGGGCAAAAATTTAGAAATTTTTTTTTTCAAACTAAATACATAATTTGCTTATAATAATTTTGGTATCTCCCAAAAGACTTTCATACATTTATATTTACATAATCATTCTTACTTTTACAATACTCCTCTTTTCAAACCTTTCTTTTGAAAATAACTTATAATACATACAGCGGAAACATACAGTAGCGGACTTCATACCCAATTTGCACACATCATCCGTCCGCCAGCTCACCGTTAAGATTTATTCTGACCTTCTTGTCGGAATACCTACAGCATGAAATACTTAATGAGCTAATGCTCAGTAAGTCCCATAAATCCCACATGGACAATCAAATGAATGCATGATTCAATTATGCTTTCTTATGAACTTCCTTTATCCTTATCATTTCTTATCTTTTATTAAGGCCCCAAGTGTTCGTATCATTGCGTAATTTCATTTAGGTCTACGTAACACCGTGACCATATTTTGTCCTTTAAACTCCCCTTGCTTCGGGAGTCGGTACGACACTTTTCTTAACTTCTGGTGACATATTTACCAATTCATTTAATATGGTTGTCATACCATGCATGAAATAATAATCACATGTTATCCATGATGCATAAGTTCATATATATAGCAAAGTACACACAAGTACCTACTTCATATACATACATGTTTTCATTATCGTATACACAGGTACACAATATATTGCATATAACAATACGTAACGTTATACACTTAGATATTCTAATCGTATACACACAGGTACCGATTCTATACCTCCAGGTATTCATTTCATAGCAACATACAAGTTTACATTGTAATATATACCCTAATATGCATATTCACACATTCTATGCCTATAATTTCATACTGTAGGTGGGAAGGGTACTTACTTGCTTTCAAGCACTGCAAAATCAACTTCGATCTTCGGCCTCCTAGACTCTTAGGATCCTGTTGGCCAATTACAAAACTATTAGCCAATTCCAGTACGTTTCGCTACAAAACGTTCATTACTTAATCATTCGAGTTGAATAACTGTACACAACTCTTAGATACTAGTTTTCTTATTTCTTTCCAATTCTACCCTATCATCACTTACGAAGGGTGGAAATCTTTCTAATTACTTTATCTTCCTATCTGAGACCCTTTTAGAGCTATTCGAGTTATTCGGGCAAAACTGACGATTTTGCCCTCCGTGACCCTAGTGATTTACCCGAGCTCAGTCCGTTATTTTAACAAAAATGGCCACACATTAACCTTAAAAATAGTGTCCTAGTGGCTCGTATTACCTCATTTCATACTTAAGCCCCTTTTTCATAAAACTTTACAATAACTTGAAAATTGTGACAATTTTACCCCCGGGGCTAAAATTTTCTCTTTACACCAAAAATTTCTATTTTTCATAAGAAACATTTTTACTTTAGGTACCACACCTTAAATCATTTTTAAAAATTACATTTTTTCCTTTTTAACACTTTTTCACTTTTAACAATTTTTTGAAAATTCAAAAACTACAAACGGTTGAGTTTCTCGACAAACCATCTGTGGTACCTAACAGTTTTGTCGAGATCTATAACTTTTATGTTTTAACTTTTCTCAAAATCTCACTGTACAGAGGTGTTTTTGGTCATTTTTCAAATCTGTTGAAAAAAGAAATTTTCTTTCAATTTAGTCCCTAGGACGTTTTTGTCAAAATCCTTTTCAAAATTTCAAATCTACCCCTACAGAGACCATTCCATGCCTAACTCAAATTATCCTCATGCACAAACCTTATTTTTCCAAGAACCCTCATGAGAATTTCAAAAATATCATTATATGCAAAAACTACCATTTTGCATCATAAATCAAAATTTCACCATCTAAACATGCCACTCATCACATTCACATGAAATCTCATCAACCATAAGCTCAAGAACTCATATGGATTTGAGAACATAAAAATCCAAATAAAATTCATTAAATTTCAAAACTTTGAATACCAAAACTTACCAAAATAACCTCCTTTTGGTTTCTAGCTCTCAAATTTCTTTTGGGCTGCCTTCTAAGCCTCCTTTTCATGCAAAAATGCCATGGGTTAGTTTTCCCCTTCAACCCATGAGAAACCCCTTAAAAACTCACTAAAAAGTTTGAGATTTTTACCTTAAATCTTGTAAAAATCCTTGGATTTGCTTCCAAAACTTGTATTGGGGTTATTTTTGCAAAGTTTAAGGTTGAGAAATTTTTTTGAAGGTTCTCTTCTATGGCTGCCAAACTTGGAGGAAGAAGAAAGAATGAAAATTTTTGTGATAACTTGAAATTAATGCATCCTAATCCACTTGGTGACTCATGGTCACCCACTTGATTACCATCTAGGTGTCCTCATGTCATTTGGCCACATTTCTAGCCTTGGTGGCCCAATCAAATTCGATTGGGTGTCCACTTTGTTGGGCCCAAAATTCACACAGTGTAATTTTTCATCACGCGGTATTTTTCTTATACTGTCGTGGTCAAATCAGTGTATTTTCTATCCTTAGACTGTATAAAAATATTTAACTTACTTTTCGTTTAATTTCGGAGGCCAATCATAACATTTTTTGTATCTGTGTTTTCACTTAGCAGTATTTTTATACTGCTCTGCCTCCTTCCTACCCCAGGTTAGGGTTTGGACAACCTCTGTGTCCTATTTACATTCTAATCACCCATTCGTTTATACTACAATTTTATAATTAATTGTGATATAAAATTCATTTTATGGATACTATTTATAGATTTCTAAGTAATTCAACTCATAAAATCTGTATTTCACCATATCCAACATTGCATCACATTTGCCATAAAATATACAATCAATGCCGTTTATTCACACTTTATCGTAATTTTATACAAAAATTACAACTTTTACAAAAATTCTATTTTTTTAAGTAAATTCATTAATTAAACCCAATTAAATATTAGGTTTTATTAATGAAATTTTTGTGGTCATTACAGAGTATGTGGCAGCTAGTGATGCTTTGAAAGAAGCAGTATGGCTCTGCAAGTTCCTTAAGAATCTAGACGTAACTCCTGGTATGAATAAGGCGATATCACTATACTATGATAACAGTGCGGCAGCAGCTAATACTAAAGAACTAATATTTCACAAGAAGAGTAAGCATATTGATTGAAAGTATCATGTGATAAAGGACTTCGTCGATGGTGAGCATATCGTTATATGCAAAATCGCATCAGAGGACAATTTAGTTGATCCATTTACGAAGACATTTACTGGAAGAGTCTTCGAGTGGCATGTGGAAGCTATGGGGATGCAAGATTTATCATATTTACTCACTTAGTGCAAGTGGGAGATTGTTACACATGTATGCCCTAAGGAGTAAAAATGTAATATGTTTTTGGAGACATTTTTATTAATAAAGAATTTATTTATTATTCATATCTCAAATCTTGTCCTCTTTACGTTTATATTTGTTGAATGTATATTAAGCAAACAATAGTCTGAGACTGTTGGTTTAAACCTTTAAGAATTAGGCATATGATGGATTGATTATGCAGAAGACACGATTTTTAAGGTGACGGTCTAAATCAAAAGATCCGCAATTAAGGGAATAAAGTTGGGTACTTTATTCATGTAAAGATTGTTATGTTGTCTATATCCCTAACGGGAGATGGTTTGTCTTGGCCATCGGAGGTGGACTCCGCAAATTGAAACATTAGCATATTGTCATAGATGACGTTGTGTTGGATTAGGACATAAAGTGAATTGATTTGGATTAATAATTTTATCTCGGCAAATTGATTCACTTTAGACAATCGTATGTATTGTATCTTAATATTGAGATGAATAGTGGGCTCGTTGTCTTGACTTGTGTCTTTTGATGTACCAAAAGGTGACATCTATATTTTTATAGTGGTACGCATGCTGGTACATTGGAGGCATGATTTTTGATAGCATAGACCTGTTATTCATAGATATGGAATCCATAGCTCATCTTTAGGAGTAGTGATATTCTCTTATATGCGTTATCCTGTAATTAAAACATTGGAGAGCTCAACCATTTGGATATATAGTTGTAACTGAATGGTATACTGTCTTTGGATGGTAAGTTTTCTGATGATGAGATAATGGAACGTAAGATAAAAAATAATTGAGAAGGTAAGAAGAACTTGTCCCTAAGTCCATTATGGATGATATGCCATGGAGACTTGGCTATTCAGGCTTTGTAATTCTATATAGTTTGAGAGTGCAGCTTTAAGCTTTTAGTAGAGTAGCGTTAAAGCTGATAATTATAAAATGTATATCTGGGATATTGGGTTTTATAATTATCGAGAGTTTAAACTATATAGGTCCATCAGATCCCCTTTGCTAGCTCATAAAAATCCTGTAATGATACGGCGTGCTTTTCTAATAATTGGTTACTTATGTCAGATTTATCTGATTGGCAAAAATTCAATAAAATTAGATAATTCATGTTTGTTTATCGGTTGAATTAATTTTATGATAAAATTAATTCAAGATAAACTTATTAAATTATCAAGATCAGATAATTTATGTCTGTTTATCGGTTAGATTAAATTTGAATAAATGAATTCAAGATAAACTTGTTAAATTATTAGGAATATTTATTTTCCTAGAGATTATCTATATGTGACTATTTTAATCAGATAACTTCTCTATTGGGTTATTTGAATTAAAACTGAGGCTCTATTTAAAGAATCTCAGGTGAAAAAGAAAGATTTACAGGGATCTTTTATCAGAGGTTCAGTAGGTCAATCTTTAAGTTTGGCCTGCTGATTGAGGAGGTTCGGTAGGCCGATCTGCCAGTTTGACCTGCCGACCAGGTGATAAAAAGATTACGTGTTTTCACGCGAATTTTATCAGATATTGATTCTGATTTGAATTTTTGAGACCTTATTTGATAAGGACTGACTCTTGGGCCCAACCTCTATAAAAGGGGAATGAGTCTCATTATTATTTAGATCAGTTGAGAAATCTAAAGTGAGACTTTGTCAGTGAGACTTTGAAACTCTCTGAAGAGCTATCATTCACAAATCACGAATTATAGCTTTGGGTATTTCTCAATTGGTTGGAAGGAGAACCACTTGGTGGAAAAGCTGAACGACGTAAGCCCACACCCACTCCGATCATGGATAAAGAATAGCAAAGAAGACCAGTTGGTTGAGATCCTTCTAGAACGTTACTTCTCTTCGTTGATTACATGAGCTTTTCGACACACAAAGGTTAGTAAGATCTAGTTAGTTTATGCATATAGCGTGTCAAACTTGTGTTTTAAAAAATACGCTGATATAAAAAAAATTTTAAAATTCTGCTTCGTACTATTTTTCTAACATCAAAGCCCTCTTTGACATCGAGAACAACCAAGACATCGACATCGTGAACTCTTATGATCGTACAATCCTACACTTTGTGTTAGATCTCGGCTCAGAGTCATGCTTGAGGATCTAAAGATTGATGGCAAGCTTTCCTTCTTAGTCTTTTCCTATTGTGGTAATCATGCATTCGATGGCTCAAACTTGGACGACGAGTGCAACACAAGAAGTTGGACTGGGACGGCGAGGTGAGTTTTGAATTTGAATGGCAAGTTTGAGCACAAAGCTTAGATGACAAGGTGAGGTGAGGCTTGAATTAGGACGACGAGCATGCTAGGTCCAGATGCGATTCCTAGGGCTCATTGGGGAGTGGGGGTGTCTAGGAAAGAGATTGAGAGAGAGAGTTTCAGAATAAAGGAGAGGAAGAAAAGGATTAGTCAAGTGAAGAAGGGAGGGGTAAATTTGGGATTCTAATATTTTGGTTTAATTGAAAATGTCATTGAATTCATTTTAGAAAAATTATGCTATTCTGACATCCGAGCATTTCTAGCGCATTATAAAAGCAATAATTAAAGGATTATGTTAAGTACTTAAAGTAAAAATTTTGTGAGTTAAAGTTTATGCTCGAAAATTTATTAAATATTTTAAGAGTATGAAGAGTGTTACAAAGATTATTGTTTAAATCCAACTTTTATCGTAAAGCCCATAAAGGTAAAAATGGGAATTTTAAGGATAAAAATTATGTCATAGTTTTAAATAAAAAAGAAATAATATAGAAATAAGCTGAAAAGTTTAATGGTTGCAAAATATATTATAACAAATGTTAAGACAAAAATATAATTTAAGGAAAATACTATATAAAAATATAAAAAATTATACAGTATTAAAACAATACAACATAAAGATTATACTAATAAATTTAAACAGTATAGAAATTACACTATGTGGAGGATATAAATAAGTAAGGAATGTTGTATAAGCTCATAACAATATAAAAATATACCAACAGTATAAGAAAATACTATCAGTGTAAATTTAAACTGTATAAAGTTAAGCAATATAGGAATTATACTATGTGGTGAATGTCAATAAGTATGGGAGTTATAAATTGTATAGAAAAGAATACCAACGGTATGTGAAATATACTAGCAATATAGAAAAAATATTATCAGTATAAAATTAGACTGTTAAAGAATGATATGGGATCCAATAATTACACATGGAAGGTGAAAAATTCAACCACCTCACCCATGACATACTTGGTTTTGGATGTTAGACATGTATGCCCTAAAGAGTAAAAATATAATATGCTTTTGAAGACTTTTTTTTATCAATAAAGAGTTTATTTATTATTCATATACCAAATTGTTATCATCTTTACGTTCATATTTGTTGAATGTATGATAAGCAAACAAAAGTCTAAGACTTTTGGTCTAAGCCTTTAGAATCGGCATATGATGGATAGATTATGCGAAAGACATGATTCTAAAGGTGACGGTTTAAATTATAAGATCCACAATCGAGAAAATAAAGTTAGGCGCTTTATTCATACAAAGCTTGTTATGTTATTTATATCCTTAACAAAAAATGGTTTGTCTTGGCCATCAGAGGTGAAATACTCTGGTATAAAATTTTTAAAATTCCACTGCGTACTACTTTTCTAACATTGGATTTGTGGTGCAGCCAAGTTTTTGATTAAGTAAAAATATAACTAAATGTTGTCATCTTTTTTTTTGTTGGTGGCCTTGAAGAAAAGAAAAAGACACTCCATTGGTGGAAAAAAAGGCCACATCTCCCTCTTGCTTAGAACCAATTTTGGCCTTTCATTTGGGAACAATTTTTATTCCAATTTGATCCTATGATGAGTCCAAAGGTGGAAAAAGACTTTTACATCAAATGTGCACAATGAAGAACACAAAGAAGACTATTTGCCTCCATGATAAACCGGCCACTTGTCCCATGTTTCTCTTAATATTTTTCAAAAATTCAACCTACAATCAAGCTTTAGATCAAGTAAAAGTGTTTTAGTTCAAGATTTGACACTTTTGGATGTAAAAATCCCAACTTTCTTTTATGGGTTTTAGTGATTTTTTTCAAGCTTTGGATAGGTTTTGATAGGTTTTTGTCATAGTTTTTATGGAGAAAGCATAACAAGGTTTTGAGCTTAACAAAAGAAGATCAAAAAGCCTGGAAACTCTTGGCTAAATTCTAAGCCTTGTCTTGATTTCATTTATGTACAACAAGTATTTAATATTTATAGACTATAGCATGCGCTAAGAACACTATAGCATGATTATTTAGTGTTTTTAGTGTATGATGATGAGATTGAATGCTAAAAACTAGGGTTTTATATGTTAAAATGCAAAGTTTGATAAACTTTGCTCTAAAATAAAGTTTTGATGCTTTCTCTGAGATGGATGATAATATTAATTTCTTAAAACATGTCAAACTTTGCTTTAAAATAAAGTTTTGATGTTTTTTCTGAGATGGATGATAATATTAATTTCTTAAAACATGATAATAATAATTTCCTAGAACCTTTCTTTAAAACATAAAGATAATTATTTAGAAACTATTTTTTATTTAAATAAAAATATTTCTAAACTAATTCTAAATTAAATATCGTTATAAATTCCTATTGTGAATGCTTTTTAAATCCTTCCTATTTCAAATTGTCCTTTGTATCTTCCCTATGAATTTCGACCTTGCAAATGCCGTTCAATTGTTGCCGCTGGGTAGCATAGAGATCCAACCTTTTAGATGCCATTCTAGCGTCGTCGGTGGGTCGCTCCTAGAGACGTTGTTCTTGTGACAAGGAAAATAGAGAAACAAAAGAAGATTCAAATGAGAAGAGAGAGAAGAAATGAGGAATAGAAAGAAAGGAGAAGAAAGAAAAATTAAAAAAAAAAATCTCTTTTTAGAGGAGATCAAAATTCATAGCATATCAAAAATATGTGACATATATTTTTCTAAGTTTTAGAATTTGTGGCTAAAAAATTATAGTGGATAAAAAGGTGGCATATTGTGTATTTCTAAAAAAAAAAGTGAAAAGCACTTTTCCAAATCTAATTACAATAAATAGCAGGTTTTGAAATTTTTGTAATAAATGTCAAATTTATAGTGTAAATAATTCTCATTTACGCAATAAATAAATTTAAGGTGTAAATAATTTACTTATATCATTGTTTACAACATAAATAATTCTTATTTTCATAGTAAATAAGTTATTTACATCATAAATCTGTACAATAAATTGATTATTTACATTGTAAATCTACTGTCTACAATATAAATAATTCTTCTATACATAGTAAATAAGTTATTTACGTCATAAATCTGCTTTTAATATATATTTTCATAACTTGTTATTTACTTCAAAAAGTTTCAAAAAATCTTAATTTACGACTTCAAGTAATTTGTCAGGCATACGAGGATGTTCATCATTGTAATGTGATCATTTGTCTTATCCAAGACTCTAACCTCATAATGCTATGCAATCTAGCACCGCGCGAATTCTATAATGTTTAATCCAACTACGGATTTGGTCATCAAAGGCAATGCGTGTAGGATTTGGCAGCGATTGGAGAGATGGCAACTACAAGATTGTTACGGTTTTGAAACCTATGAAAGCTGAGATATTCAGCACTCCTGGCACTACTAATTCTGGGAGCGAGAAATCAAGATTTCGATGGACTACAGAAAACATGGCAAAGAATTGAACCAAAGGAAATGTTTCTAGTTGAGTATGTTTAGAAAATCAATTGGAACTTAAAAATTATAACACGTGAGAGCTTTATACTATAGCAAATTTTTACCTTTTTACTTTAATATGTGAGAACTTTATATTGTAGCAAACTGAACTTTATTGTTTTAACGTGTTTCTCAAACAAAGCCGTCGACGTTTGGGGCTCCGTTAACAGTCATTTGTTTTGATGAGAGTGTTGACTGATTTCAAACCATGCTTTTGCCAAATAATCCATACCACTTTTATTTTAACAAGCTATACGCTTACAATACATGATGACTCCCTTTGTTCAACAAAGTCTAGCAATTCCATTAACATGTGGGAATTAGATATTTAAGATTATGGTTTTTCATGGAGAACGTGTCTACAGACAGCCCTTTTAGCCTTCATTTTCCTTTGATATTTTGGAAGAGTGATGATCGCTTCTTGTGGAAAATGTTAGACTCTTTTTATGAAAATAATCCAGTTTCATCTTACGAAAACAGTCACATAAGAAACAGTAAATTATTTTCAAAGCCATGGAAAATGTTTTTTTGGTTGAATTCATAAAAAATCATAAAACAAAATTTAAACATCACAATAAATGCTTTTAATAGCGTAATATAATAGATAAACAATAACTGAAAATATAAACAAAACAATAAATAAAAACCAACATATTGATGAAGGAAACAATGCGCGCCCGTACGCTACCCAAACACCCTTTAAATTATTTGAAGGGAATAATTAGGTAAAAACAATTATGATGGTTATAGTTGAGAAAATTTTGACTAAAAAAATGTTTAGCTAAGCACAAAAAAAAAAAAGGATTAAAAAGGGGGAAAAAAGTAACGAGATGGTAAAAAAAAAAAAAAAGAATGAAAAGGAAGTACAATAAAAGGATTAATTTTATTTTTAACTCTCCAACGACGAGACTTGTCCTATTTTGGTTCATAAAATCTTAAAATGTGACAAATCACATTCTTAAACTACATAGCTTGTTCTATTTTGGCCTCTAAATTTTAAAATATGACATACGTCATCCCTAATCTATGCAATTTGCTTTATTTTGACCCTTAAACTTTAAAATATGACAAACCACACCTTCAAACTATGCAACTTGTCCCATTTGAGACTTCTATTATTGAATCCATTAAATAGTTAACTGATTGAGTTAAAATGAAAGAAGTTGTATACTTTAATATTTGGTTTAATATTTTGCTTCATAAAATTTTAAAATTGTGGTAGATCACATTCTTAAACTATACAAATTGTCCTATTTTGACCCCTAAATTTTAAAATGTGTTGTAAGTCATCCCTCAGCTATGCAATTATCCTATTTTGACCCTTAAACTTTAAAATATAACAAATCACATCTTTAAACTATACAACTTGTCCCATTTGACCCTTCCATCATTGAATCCATTAAATATTTAACAAATTGAGTCAAAATGGAAGAAATTGTAGACTTTAAGAATATCATTTATCATGTTTTAAAATTTAAAGGCTAAAATAAGACAAGGTATATAGTTTAGTGATGGTATTTGTCACATTTTAAAGTTTACGGACAAAAATAGAACAAGTTGTATGATTTAGGAGTCAAAAGTAAAATTAAGCTTAAAACAATAATTATAAGAGTACGTCTATTAACACCTCCTTAATTTACTTTTCACACACCTTTTTTTAATAAATTTTTTTATTACTATATTAACCATTAATAAAATTACTTTTAAGGACAAAAAAATATTCATTACACATCCATTTTACAAAAACATTTATGATATTTTAAACAGCCGTTATGCCTTATCTTTTCATAAGAATAAAAAGGGTTCCACCGTCAGAGAGCTTTTTTATTAAAAAAAAAAAGTATGTGTTTTTTTCTCAAGTTTTTTCATTTAATTTTTATTGTTTCATATAAATGAATTATATAAATTATTGTTAATAATGAACCGTGCGAATTGTTTGATTTATAAATAAGTCTTTACAATTCTTGAATAATACTATCATTATAGTTTCCAATGAAGAAATCCATAATTTGATTAAATAAAAAGAAAAACGATATTTGGCTAAGAAAATGAAAAATCATATAAAGAAAATTATCATTTAATAAAAATAAAAAATATATATTCGTCTTCTTGTCTAACCGAAGGAAGCACAAATTGTATAATTTATATACAAACTTTAAGAATGATGTATATATTATCTTTATAACAAATTATCAAAAGTGTGGTTTTTTTTCCTTTTTTCATGTAAAAAGAATAACATCCGGATAAAAAATTGTAAGTTTGGTAATTAGTTAAGGGGTGGAAAAAGGAAAAACAATACTATAATTTAGTGTAAAAACTTTTTTGTATTTTAAGAAGGGTATTAGAAGTAAGATGAAAAGTGGTGCAAGAAAAGATGTGTAAAAAATAGAATACGAGGTATCAATAGATGCACGTTATCAAAATGTATGGGGAATGTTGAGTCCGAATGTCGTTCGCTTGTAAAACTTGTCGTTGGTTCGTATAAGGTAAGTAACGCCATGTCGTTTTATGACCCCAGCCTTCATCTTTAAACGACACCGTCACCGCTAACTAGAACCGAAACCTTGCGATTTTCTTTTTTGTTTTGTTTTCTTTTTTTTTTTTTGAGAAAAATAAAAGGAGACAAAAATTCCAAATTCCAGGTTGAAAACTTGAAGTGGTCGACATAGGAAAAGTGAGAAGGAAGACAATCATGGATCCGCACTGAGACAAAAAAAGAAGGAGAAGAAGCTTCTAGAAGTGAACGGTAAACGTCGGCGATTCCGCAGACCTCACAACAACGCCGTACGCTTCCGCTCCAATTTCTACCGGTTTCTTACGGCGGCGGCGGTTTATCCGACATGTCGTTCTCGTTCTTCAAGCCGTCGAGGCCCAAGACCCCTCAGGACGTGGCCAAGGCCATCAGGGACAGCCTCATCGCGCTCGACACCAAGACCGTCGTCGAAGTCAAATCCCTGGAGAAGGTAATTCGATGAATTTTCAGTGTTCACTCTCAAGTTTGTATCTTTGACATCAATTCTCCGATCACTGATTTTCCTTGTTCAATTGCACGTTGAACTTCGCAATTGAGTGAATTCGAGATGTTTCTGTGGTCTGTTGATGTTACATTTCCCGGTGAAGGTGATAATTTTCTGTTAATTTTCGCAATTTGTTTGTGTAAAGATTATGTTTTTGATCGTATAATTCGCTTGAATGGTTCAGGCTTTGGAGGAAGTTGAGAAGAATTTTTCAACAATGAGATGTATGCTTTCGGGAGACGGGGAGGTTGAGCCGAATGCCGAGCAGGTTTCGCAGCTCGCGGAGGAAATTTGTAAAGAGGATGTTATTTCTCTTATAATTCACAAGCTCTCGATACTTGGATGGGAAGTAAGTATTGATACATTTGTTTCTGTTTTTCCTTTTTTTTTTAATTATTTGTTAAGACTCTGTTATTCGAATTTGAAAAGATTGATGTTGTAGTGTCTTTGATTTAGGCAAGAAAGGATCTTGTCCATTGTTGGTCGATACTGTTGAAGCAAAAGGTTGGCTCCACATATTGCTGTGTGCAGTATATTGAGGAGCATTTCGAGTTACTAGATTTTCTTGTCGTGTGGTACGTTGCACCGTTGATATTTTTGTACTTCTTGTGTATCCTTAATTTTCTTAACTATTATATATTATGAATGTTTGAAGAATTATGCATAACATATTCTGCTAGTTTGTCTTGTCCTATGTGGTTTTTATTGCCAAATTATGTGGCGTTATGAAAACGAGCTTAATGGTTGAACAAGTTTAATTTTGTTATTTCTATGTAATGAGTTGCAAATCATTGTGTTCTAGCAGTGTGGAATAATCTGAATCTGCCTCCTATTGTTAGCGATAGGGTTTTTTTATTTAAACTCAATCAAGAAGGCTTACTGTCATCCCTTTTTCAAGCAGCTATGATAACAAGGAAATTGCCTTGAACTGTGGAAACATGTTGAGGGAATGCATTAAGTTTCCAACACTTGCAAAGTAAGACAATCAAACTTTTTGCCCTCTTTTCTTTCTAATTGTCACTTCCTGGGATTTAATAATCTGGGTAAAGTTGGTCTCAGTTTGTCTGAGAAGCTTTTTTATTACTCTTTCATGATTGATGACTTTACGCAGTTGCAGAAGTAGAAGCAATGTGATAGAGTTTAAATTCAATTCTGATTATGTTTTCATTAGCCCTAAAAAAAAAAAAAAAGTTTTTCCCAGGTAAGCATATTTGGCAAGATATTCATTTATTCACACATTTGATTTAAATTCTACTTTATGCAGTTGCAGAAGTAGAAGCAATCTGATAGAGTTTAAATTCAATTCTGATTATGTTTTCATTAGCCCAAAAAAAAAAAAAAGAAGTTTTTCCCAGGTAAGCATATTTGGCAAGATATTCATTTATTCACACATTTGATTTTTATAGTGATTTTTCAGATACATATTGGAGTCTGCTAGCTTCGAGTTGTTCTTTAAGTTTGTGGAGTTGCCTAACTTTGATGTGGCTTCTGACGCATTCTCCACCTTTAAGGTCACATTATTCCCTTCTTTATTTTTGTGTTTTGTCAATCATTTACCTTTGAATCTTTAAACACTAACATTGTTTATGCCTCCTTTTTACTTTGAATTAACTTTTGACAGGATTTGCTTACTAAGCATGGAAATCTTGTCTCTGAATATTTGACTGCACATTATGATGGAGTATGCTTGCTCCTTATTTTTATTTTACTTTTTTCTAGTTAAATTTTGGGATTTGCAATTTGCTTTAGAACTCTTTATTTCTTATGTTGATCCAATATTTTCAACCTAGGAGTTTATCTTGGCGAAAAAGCTTCTTGAAGGACAATTTAAGTGTATATTCCTGGAGACAAAATGAAGTCTATTCATCCTTTATTTTATATGCCTGTGTCACGCAGGCAGTGAAGAATAGCTTTCTTCATAGTTACTTCGTATATTCGACCATTTCTGTTTCAGCTTGTCACTTGTGTAACAACAATTTTTTTTCCAGTTCTTTGATCTATATGAAAAACTCTTGACATCTTCTAATTATGTGACAAGAAGGCAATCATTGAAGGTTAGTTGTTATAAATTTTCCACTTGTCTTTTCTGTTTGCTGCTCTTTTCATCTGCAAAATATGTTAAGAATGTGTTCGTTATTGATTGACTCTAGCTTCTCTCGGAATTCCTTTTGGAAACTCCAAATTTCCACATAATGAAGCGCTACATTTTAGAAGTTCGGTACTTGAAAGTCATGATGACATTGCTTAAGGTAATATTTATTTATTTGTTGTCCTCTATTATTTGGTGATTCTTAAGTTTTTGGTCTTTTAAAATGTGAATAAATGGATTTCCATCGCTTGAAAAACATGTGAAAATTTTTATTCTCTCGTGTATTCTTCGATACTTGAAAGTCATGATGACATTGCTTAAGGTAATAATTCTTTATTTGTTGTCCTCCATTATTTGGTGATTCTTAAGTTTTTGGTTTTTTAAAATGTGAATAAATGGATTTCCATCGCTTAAAAAATGTGCAAGAATTTTTATTCTCTCGTGTATTCTTCCTAGCTTGGAGTGTTTTCCTGTTCTGATTTGTGTACAAGACTCAATATTATGCTTGGATATTATTAGTAAGGAGAGATATATCAATTATCTGCTCATTTTACTAATTTTTGTCAGCTATTTTGGGCTTTTGACATTGTGTTTTACCGGAAGCTTACATACTAGATGTTTTTTCATGCTTAACTTTTTGTTTCATACTAAACTGGCATGAGACTGTGGATTTGTAGAATGACTCGGAATAAAGTAATGTATCGTTTGCAGGTTGAGATTTTTGTCTCATAGGCACCCCCCAAAAAAAAAAAAAAAGAAAAAGAAAAACCTGCTTCTTTTTCCTTCTTTGGCCATACTGGAAATAGAGTATTCTTTCATGGCTGTGAAGTATACTACACTATATCTCGCTGAACTCCTTAGCTTTTTTTCTGAATTTGTTAATTATAACTTCATGAAGACCACCTTTTCTGTTCACTTTCAAGCATTTATTATAATTTTTGATTAACTTGTATGCAAACCATCTGATTCTCCGATACTCGATTCTCTCGTTTCATATCTATACGAGTAATTTGCTATGATTATGCATTTTTGCTTTAACCACTATCTTCATTGTTGATTCTCTTTAATGGGCAGGATTCAAGCAAAAGCATCCAAATCTCAGCTTTCCACATATTCAAGGTAATTGATTTTCTGTGCTTTGTTTCACTGCCTTTTTCTGTGTTTTTTGCTTTGTTTCACTCCCTTTTTCTCTGTTTTTTTTTTTTTTTTTCCTGTACTTTACAGTCGTTAAGACAGGAACTTGTTCAGGGTATGCAGTGTATTCCATCATTCGAACTTTCAGTGTAGCCCGAGTTGATAAGTTCATTCCACAAGTCTGAAATTGTTCCAAATAAATTGTTTTACATAACCTACATCAGATTCTTCAACCAAAGTTTGAACCTTAAAGACATCTACTATTGAATATTGTTTTTGAGGATAGTAACTTGTGATTATTCTTGTGGTGCTGTTAGAATAGTATTGGAAGTCTTTTTTGTTTTTTTATAAATGTATATTCTTCATTATTGTACGTTTATTTTTACCTCTTTAATTCACCTCTGTGCAAAATACTTGCAGGTTTTTGTTGCTAACCCTAACAAGCCACGAGAAATCAAGGTTATTCTGGCTAAAAACCATGAAAAATTGCTTCAATTGCTTGAAAATCTCTCTGCTGGCAAAGGTTAATGATTACACTCAGCTCCTAATCTTCTATCCTAATTCAGTACCGTACAAAACAAACGTACTTTCCGTCCCATTAACTGTCTTGCCCTTTGCAGGTGCAGAAGATGAGCAATTTGAGGAGGAAAAAGAGCTTATCATGAAGGAAATTGAAAGAGTAGCCGGCTTCACTAATCTTGAATGATAGGTAATTTCTCCAAGACGTTGCAATTTCACTTGCTACTACTTATCGATTTCCCATGGTTTGAGATGATCTTCAACACAAATCCTATTTGCTGAGACGGAAACGAAAGAAAGGAAAACAAAAGAAAAGAAAAGAAATGTTTGCAATGCAGGAGTGTCATTTTACTAGTGGGTGACCATTTTTTTAAGATACAAGTGTAATTTCGATGCAATCAAAAGGCTTTACTAGGCACATATTGTTGTGACTCGGTGAGTTTTGGGATTGTCAAGTTTGGAGTTATGTAAGAGTGATCGATAAAAAAAAAAAAGTGGATTCAGATTGTAGTATTCCAAAATGGTGAGCTGAATTTGAGTATAGAGTAGTATGTTGGTGCTTAAAGTAGCCCATGTGAATGAAATATATAAACAAATGCTCAGCTATATTCTTATCAAACTCCTAGATATTCTATTACAAGATACCATGTACTTCTTTGACCCTTGTTTTGATTTATTTTTTAGAATGTGGCGACCAGCTAATTCATTTATTTTGCTAGGAATTGAGGCTTTTATCAACGTCCCAAAAAAATGTTGGTCTTGTATTGTTATTTGTTGCCAAAGAATATAATCATATGTTAACTAAGCCCTGTATGATTTAATTTTGGCGATTTCCATATTTTGTTTCATGTAAATTTTAAATCCTCTAATGGGTGAATATTAAAAAGGGTGTTTGGCAGTTGTGGTCCATGTTACTTTTTCAGTTATAAACAGTATAAAGCTCTCACATATTACAATAACAATAAAAAAATCGCTATAATGTAAAGCTCTCACATGTTATAATAAAAACAGTGTTAATTAACGGTTCTAAACATCCTGCTTAATGCCCCTTAAACCTCCTAAAATCTCATCCTCTACCTTCAATATATATATATATATATATATATATATATGAATGTATATACGATTGGTCGTCCCGTTTTTTAAATTCAAAATATAATAATAGTGACAAAATAAAATTCAGAAACAGTCGCATTTTATTCTGCTACGTAATCTCTAGTTTGGCAGTTTTTTAATTTATTAACGCCTTAAGTGGTTGGCAGAATTTTTTTTATCCAAGAAGAACACGCATGAAATGATTAAATTGGTTATTGTTCTTTCCATTTTTGCTGAGAAGATTGGTCCATTCAAACAACGAAAAAGAAACTTCCAGGCATTTTCAAAATTTATCCTCTCTCTCATACACACACACACACACACACACATCTGTATGTATGTATATTTCACTACTTCCTTCTTTGTTTTTCTTTGGAATTTCAAATTCCCCTGGGGATACTTAAAATTATGATTATGATGAGATTAACGAAACAAATTGAGGTATATAAATTTCTTTTCTATGTTTTGACATAGAAAAGTTTCTCTTTCTTGCTTCGTTCTTTTTTGAACATCCGGAGTTTTTTTTTAACTATTTAATTATATATCATAGTTTGACATGCTGCCCGAATTTTTAAAATGGTTATTTTCTATTTTATATCTTGTCTTACGAGTTTAGGCGAAAAAAAAAAATCTCTATTAAATTTCAGCCTAGCTCATTTCTGTCCTTACATTTACAAATTTAACTGTTGTAGCTTATAGATGATTTTAGATCCAAAAATGAATTATACATATTTGTTTCAAACAAACAAAAACAAATAATAAAAATTTTATTTTCAAGTTAAGTTGCAAAGAGTAATTTGTGAATCAGGGTTTCATTACAAGCTAATTTATAAGGTAGAGGGGGTAAATTCTTCGTCAAAAGCAACCATTGATTTTAAAAAGGTGTTAATTTGAATGGACTTGAAATTCAGAGGTTTTGAAGAACATCAAAAATTGTAGGTTTTTTTTTTTTTTTTGATAAACTCAAAAGGAAAGGCATATAATCGTAAGTATCATTTTTTGAAAACATTTATTTCACCTCATAAATTAAATAAAATAGCTCAATCCTTCTCTATGTAGTTTCATAAATGCCCCATGAATTATCGAATTTATAATATCTATTTTTTTAAGGACTAATGAACACAAAATTAATAGTTAAGGAGACATCTTAACGCAAAATCAATAATTTGAAATGAATTTATGAAACTTGTTATTATTTTATTAATATGATATGTGAAGGGTGTTTTGAACCAATTTGTAAAGCTTAGGAGTGAAATAAATTATTTTTAAAAGTAAAAGGGCATATTAAATTAGGATAAATAATTAAAAAGACATGTCTGAATTACGAAATTGAACAATTTGATTAAGCTATGTTTACTTTCAATTTTTTGTTAGGTATGTATCTTTTAATAATTAAGCTATGTTTACTTTCAATATTTTGTTAGGTATGTATCTTTTAAATATTAGATCTAAAAAGAAAAAATAATTTTGACAATAAGCCATCTTTATTAGTGTTAGTTTTATTTACTTTAATAAGTGTTTAATAAAATAGTTAGGTGTTTAGAAAATAGACAACACCGTTATTTAAAACTATTTTTATTATAATATATAAAGATTTTATATTATTATAATTTTTTTATTATTACTATAATCGTTAGAAAAATTATTATCGTCAACGACCCTATAAAAGTAAAAAAAAATAATCCTATAAATGATTCTTTCTTCCCTCTGATAATCTTCGAGTGATATTTTCCTAATTTCCACTCTCCTTTCCTTCTATCCGCAAAACGTCCTTTCACCAAAACGTAATCGCAAAACTCTCTCCTTTCCCCTTCAATGGATTTCTTCAAGTCCGTCTTCGCCGACGAACCCTCGGAGCCCTCCGATTCAGACGAGCCCCAACGGCAGCCCCAAAGCGACGACGCTCCCGCTTCCCCTCCTGATACCGAGTCGCCGCCAGGTTCGAATTCCGGTACGGCTTGGAGCTTCGGAGGTCTGATCAAGACCTTGGCGACGAAATCCGAGTCGGTTATCCAGTCCTACCGCAAGGATCTCGAGGAGTTCGGCTCCGGTTTAAGGATGGAGACGGCAGTGATCTGCGACGCGGCCTCACGCGCCGTCGAGGACATCCCGGCCTCGCTCGAGGTCGGCGCCACCGTCGCTCAGGAGTCGCTCGAGTCGGTCGGCCAGGCGATCGACGACATCGGGAGCTCCGTGTGGAAATCGACGGCCGAGATCATTTCTCAAGGCAAGGATTCGCTTTTGGCCGCGGCCGCCGAGGACGACGATTCCGATGACTCGGAGAACAACGGCCGGCGATTGAACGGTCGTCGGAGCTTCGATTCGAAACCCTACAGTAGATTTGAAGCGCAATTGCGTTCGACTCAGAGCAATGCGAGCACTTACCTGGATGATCCTGAGGACTTGGGGAATTACGAGCTGTGGAAATCGGGATTCGATTTGGACAAGAAAACGGGAGAGATTGAGAATCTGATCAAGGAAAACGGCGAAGAAATCGGGGAGATTTACGCGACCCTTGTTCCGAACAGTGTTGATCACGAGAGCTTCTGGTTCAGATACTTCTACAAGGTTCATAAGTTGAAGGAATTCGAGGACGCTAGGGCTAAGCTCGTGAAGCGAGCAATTTCGGGCGAAGAGGAGGACTTGAGTTGGGATTTCGACGACGACGAAGATGAAGACGAAGACAGAGAAGAAAACAAAAGCAAAAAAGCTCAAGATAAACTTGAACCGGAATTGGAATCTGTGAGCATTAGTGATAATGGGGAGAAAGAGAAGCCAGCAGAAGCTCCAAAAGCCGGCGAGAATTCTGATTCTTCCAAGGACAGTGATGTTTCGATTGTTTCGAGGCCCGAGGAAGAAGACCTTGGATGGGATGAGATTGAAGACATTGGAAGCAATGATGAGAGTAAAGCTGTGGTTGGGTCTGGTGAGAGTTCGAGTAGAGCTAATTTGCGTAAGAGAATGGGTAATGCTGCCGAGGAAGATGAAGATCTGAGTTGGGATATTGAAGATGAAGAAGATGATGATGATGATGATGATAAGCAGCCTAAGAAATCTTAACGAAAAAGTTTAATGCTTTTCAGTGATTGGCAAAGTTGGTCTGAGCTCTCTGAACTTTGGATGTTAAACTCTTATCATTAGAGTTTATGTTTTGCAATTTTCCCTGCAAAATGGGTTTCATTTTACACTCCCTGATGATAATTCTTTAATTTGGTCATATATATATATATATATATATATATATATATATATAGAGTATATACTATGTATATACTTGCATTTCCATACCAAATTATTGAATAGTATTATTATGTTTAGATTTATGTTACCATCTCATTGCAATCAAAGTTTCGTTTTCAATGCCTGATTTGTGGCTTAGTCTTTTAACTGTTAGCAGCATGTTACAATATTGGTTCACAACGCTATCATAACTTCTACAATTCTAATTAATGTTCATAGTTTGCAAGTCATTCAAATGTGCAAATTATTATCTTACATTTTAAAATTTACAAGTGTATCATAACTTATACAACTCTATCATTGTGAAAAGTTCACAAGATCTAATGTAAAAAACGCAAATTATTAGAAGTTCCCATGTTCTTGTCACTTTGATTGTCCATCTTTTTGATATAAAATATATGTAAGGCGTGCTTCCGATAATTCAAATTGAAGCAATTGAATGTCATGCTCGGGGCTATGGGCAAATCGCTTTAGGTATGGGGAAATATTACTTTCAACTTAGCTGTGGGAATAAGCGGGTACCATTCTAGACTGCTTCCATCCTTTCATAGAAACAAACAAATGCCCAAGCTCCGAAAAAAGAGCACTCTGCTTAGTCCAGTACTTCAATAAATTGTGCAAATGGTTGTGGTCCTACCAAACTACCTAAACATGTTTCATTTGGAATTGGTCCATCACCAGTGGACTAAACGCGTTATGCGGACACCGCTGGTCAAAAAATTAAATGGTGAAGAGTTTTGTCGGTGGCCTCTTGTAATGATTACAGAGGCAGTTCGGTAACACAACGGGTCATTATTCATTATCATCATCACTCGCACGACAATAAAAATAAATGAATATTGCCTAGATATGTAGTGACCGCAAAGATGAAAAGAAAAGATGAAAATTAAATTCCAAACGTTAGAGCGACAAAGGGTAACTGCGTCGTTTTTTGCCCTCAACATTGATGACTTTGCTCGGCAAGATTGTAGGCTATATACCCGGTGAAACTTTTAATTGACCATGCAAAACACAGCAGGCGATCTGGGCAACACAGCGCATTATTGAGAAACGAAAACAGGCTGCTATAAGCCACAAAAGCATAATGGCCATTTTTACAAAGTAAATTCATTTCACAAACAGCCAAAACTACTGACTGAGAATTTGCATGTCATGAGTCATGACAACTCACTCAAATGTAACATAAGAGATACGGATAAACATATAGCCCGACAAACGTCTCTAGTCTTAGTTTTAAATTGTAGTCTTAGTTTCGAATATACTTAGATGCTTTTCGGTGGAAACGAGAGGCTGGTGAAAGTGAGCCGATAGACAAACTAACCATCAGATTGTCTCAGCATCCGCAATATGGAAAGGAACAGGTTCAGTATGTCCAGGTAAAGAGTAATTGCAGCCCATATGTACTGGTCATATGTGAAGCGCTTAATCAAGTTATCTGTGTCGTAAACAATATAGCCCGAGAAAATGATCGCACCAACGGCACCATAGATGGCTACAGATGTAGGGCCAAGTGGGAAGAATGCCTAAAGACCAACACGAGATCTACCAGGTCAGATCAACAGTACAAGATCACATAATTACAAATCTCTATTTGTAATGCACATACAAACATCCATATATATATATATATATATATATATATATGTATGAAAAAGTATTTTGTATAAGAAAATCTGACCTGGATGAAACCGGTTAGAACAATAATAATGAGACCAGTGAATAAGATTGGTCCTAGGTAGCTGAAGTCCTTGCCCTTCTTGGAAGCCCAGAAGGTGTATCCAGTCAAGGATGTAACCACAGCCGAGGTTAAAATCAATGCCTCAAGCACAATCCTTCCTGCAAACAACCAAGAGCCAAAATTTAACAGATCAGAATGCTCACACTTATGGCCAATTCACAAAACCAAACAGAAATTTTAGATACTCCTGGAATCCTTAGCAGCACAACACAGAGAATTAACTAATGAAATTTCGAGAGTGAGGATACCAACCATCAGTGTTAGCGCAGCTTACACCAACGGTGAGACTGAGTGTCACAGTGAAAAGTCCAAGGAAGATGAAGTTTAGAGGATGCTTTTCTTGATATACGTGCAAGGGCCATAACACTGCGGAAAAAATTTCAAATTAATCACAAGGTGACTTTACCATTTCATCGAGGTTACAGTCATACAGCACAAGACAAAAGATGGATCAAGCGCAAACATTCCAAATCCCATAATAGCCGAACCAAACTATGTAAGAATTTTTGAAAAAAAAAAAAAAAAAAAACTATGAAAGAATCTGTGCTATACAAGGATATTCACATTACAGAAGACCTTTCGTTCTCTTTCCAGTTTCCACCAATTCATTTATCTACAAACAATCTGACAGCCACAGAGATCAGGAACCTAATAACCTAGCAAAATTTCATAACCTATAAACGAGAAACATAGGCCCATTTGGTTTTTTTTTTTTTTTTGTTTTTGTAAAAAGTTAAAAATGAGAATATTTGAAAAAAGTGTTGGGACTGTTTTTAAAATAGTGTTTGATTGATACATTTTGTCCTTTTTAAGAATAGCTAGAAAAAGTGAAAATGTGTTTGGCGTAAGTGTTTTTGAAAACGCACTTTAAAAAATAGAGAGGGTTTATAATTATTGAATAAACCTAAGTGATTATTATTATTATTATTTTAGTAATCAACTAACAAAATATTAATTGTGCATGACATCAATATCGTATGCAGACAAAACGCCTCAGTTTATGTTTTCGCCTTTTAAAACCATGCAGACAATATATGGCTGAGTTTAGAGAGCAATTAACTAATCAAATGTGGGAACATTATCCTTAGTTGAGGATAGACTTATAACATTAATGTATGTATCGCACTTATTATTATGTTTGTCTTATTTGTAAAGCACGTTGAGTTAAGGAGAACATGACTCCCTTGTATTAGTTTGTATTTTATTCACAAGTATTTCGTCATTTGATATTAATTATAATTATTTTAAAAATTAAACTTAAAAAAACAATATTGATGTCATATGCAAGTAATATTATGTTAATTGATTACTAAAATTATAAAAATAATTATTTGGATTAAAAACCATACAGACAAAACGCCTCAGTTCCTGTTTTCGAATTTTAAAACCATGCAGACAATATATGACTGAGTTTAGAGAGCAATTAACTAATCAAATGTGGGAACATCATCATTAGTTGAGGATAGACTTATAACATTAATGTATGTATCATATTTATTATTATTTTTGTCTTATTTGTAAAGCATGTTAAATTAAGAAGAACATGACTCCTTTGTAATAATTTATACTTTATTCACAAGTCTTTCATCATTTGATATTAATTATAATTATTTTAAAAATTAAACTTAAAAAAACATATAGATATCATATACAAGTAATATTATGTTAATTGATTACTAAAACTATAAAAATAATTATTTGGATTTATTCTTTTAATATACATTTTCAAAAACACTTGCATCAAACACATTTTCATTTTTTCTAATTATTCTTAAAAAAGGACAAAAAGTATCAACTAAACATAGTTTCAAAAACAGTCCCTAACATACTTTTTAAAATATCGTCATTTTCAACTTTTTCCAAAAACAAAAAACAAAATAAAAACACTACTATATATTGTTCTACTTTCCGTATTCACCAATCATCCAACAATTCATTTATCTACAAACAAGCTAAGCACAGAGATCAGGAACCTGAAAACCTAGAAACCAAAATTCGAAATCTCACATACGAATAAAGAACAATGGATCAAAATCCACCGCCGGGAAACATACATTCTACAAAAAAATGATTTAAGATCAATAAGATTTCAACGAAATTTCTATCATAGGGAGAAAAACTGAATTACGGTGAGCAGAGAGAAACCCTAGGGAGGGAGAAACAAAAACTTACAGATGAGAGGAAGGATAGCGAGGAAGAGGAGGAGGCCGGGGCTGCCTCGGAGGAGATCGTTGACGGGAGTGTAAAGGACGGTGAAGGCGGAGACGACGGTGGTGAGGAGGATCTGAGTGGCGAGGATTCCGTACACCTTGCGAATGAAACCCCATCGGAGCTGGTTCTCTCGGGCGCTAAGACCTGGGTAGAGAGTCTCTCCGGACTCTAGATCTACCTCCTCCGACTTGCTGTTCAACCCTCTGTACCCGTACATCTCTGTCCCTCTCTCTCTGATTCTCTCTCTAGATTTTTCCTAGAGTTTCCTTCTCTTCTGGTTTTTTTCGCGGAAAATTTTTCTGGAGCGAGAAAATATTTGAAGGGACGACTTTTGGGTCTATCTAGTGAGCAGTGAGCTGTGGGTTTGCTGGATGAACACACAAAATAATAACAATAATAATAATAATAAGGAAAAAGAAAGGACAACTAATTGAGGGAATTGTTTTGGGGAACGGCCTACATTTCGTAACGAAGTATCACGGTCCAATCTTTGCCGTTGAATTTAGACGAAGCTTTTTGTGGTGACCAGATCGAAGGACGTTGATGTAAAACTTTGACTAGATCTATTTTCTTTGTACTTTTGCCCATATGGATTGGGGATTTTCTCATTTTTGACGCCTAACACTCGAAATGTAGCAGTTTACCCACTCTACAGTATTTAGTTTGTTTCGTGTTTAATTAATAATAATGATGTCATGATGATGAAAATAGAAACATAAAGAAGTACAAGCATAGCATGGGCGAAAAATCTTTTTCGTCTCCATAAAATAAAAGCCTTGTTAGTCACAAAACAAAACAATAAATAGTGTGTTAATTAAACTAAAACTTATTATTTTATAAATAATAAAGTCTTGACCGTGAGATAATATAAGAGTACTCGATATGGTGTGCATATGGAGAGCATTGCACAATTAAATATCATATAACTTATATTCAAAAATTATTCTTGTCCTCTTAAAAATAATGCATATGTTACCTTGTTGAAAACAAAAGCGTCTTTCTTTATTGTAGAGAAACTTTTACTAGTATAGTACTATTAGAATTGCATGATATAGCAAAGAATCTTTTACCATGTAAGTTTCCTTTTTATTTTTTGTTTCGTGACAATAGCGCCTTTTCAAAATGTCAGAGAACTTTGTTTTTTTATCAACACTAAAGGAATTTAAACTTTAGGGTCTTTGTTATTTTATAATTTAAACTTTAAAAATCACTACTTTATCTCTTAAACTTTCAATTTATCCCTTGAAATTTTAAATTACCCCTTGAAATTTTAAATTACCTTTGCCCTTAAACTTTTAAAGCTTTTTACTTTGTCTCCTTAATTTTCGCTTTTTCATTCAAATAGGTAAAATTAAGCCACGTGATCTGCACATAAGTCACCTATAAAGGCAAAAATGAGATTTTATCACTCTTAAATTTTGTTTCACGTTTATACTCTCACTTGACGCATTTATTTTTTATCTAAACGCTCATTTAGTAAGAGTTTGTCTGCACATTTTTTTTCATTTTTAATACATAATTCATTTAATAAGTCAATATTATTCGTCAAAATTTAAATTTGAATACCAAAGGAGATAAGTTATGCATAAAAAATAAGAATATATCAACAAACAATATCAAAAAAAAAAAAACCGTACATATAGACCCTTTTTAAACGAGAGCATATAAAAAACGTTAAATAAGAGTATAAACATAAACCTGAAAGTGACAAATTTTATTTTTTGCCCTTATAAATGATCCATGTGCAAATCACATAAATTTAATTTTGTCTAATTGAATGAAAAATTGAAAAATATAAGACAAAATGAGGAGTTTTGAAGTTTAAATACAAACTGGTAATTTCCAAATTCATGGAGATAAAGTAAGAAGTTTTAAAAATTTAAAGGATAAAGTAATGATTTTTAAGTTCAAGATAGCAAACAAGGAAAACTCTAAAGTTTAAATACCATTAGTGTTTAAGGACCATTAATGTTGACAACCTCTTTTTTTTTTTTTTCCTCTCTTTATGTTTCTTATCATGTTTCCAAAGGACAGTTCTTTATACATATATATATATATATATATATGTTGAGGATGAGTTTGGCGCCTCCATCGAGGAGCTTAATCCAAGTGGTCGGCACACACAGCTCGACAAAGGTACGTGGAGCTCATAACTGATCCCGGTTAAGCTCGGTGCACTGTCCGAGGTGCTCCTTAGGGCTCCTTCAGGCCGCACCTTCCCAGGGTGGCTCCTTAGACTGAACATCAGCTCGGGTCAGATCATCGTTCTCCTTAAGTAGGTTGTTACTCGCTATCATTGGCCCACAAGTAGCAAATAGCTCATCGTCGGATGCAAGCTCATCCACCGACGGAGGGATACGACACTTGTCATTTGCCATCTGACACGCCATGATGTGACACCCGGGTTGTGGACGAAACCCACCTAACACCCGCTCCAAGTGGTAACCTATAAATAGGATGCATTTATTGCATTCTAGGGGCGAGCTCCTTCCCAACTAACTTGTTCCCGACCTCTGCCGAGCACCCCTACCTTGAGCATTGGAGGCCCTTGTCTTGTTTATTGACTAACCCGCCTCTGAGGCATCCCTTCTCTTGTTGTAGGTCGACCGATCCAAGTAGAGGCGAATAGAGAAGAGCTGAGCACCATGCGCAGCCACACGAGGTGTTGGTACGACGCCGGAGCACGGTAACCATCAACATATATATATATATATATATATAATTGTGTGTGCATATATATAATGATCACTTCTTAATCTATTTACATATTGCATTTGGATCCTATAACACAATTACCTCAAGATTGAGGTGTCGTGCATTCTTACATACTAGTTATTCTTACATACTAGTTATATACACGGTGTTTTAGTAAATTATTTACGTAAGATACATTTATAGGAGTTTGTACTTTTCTTTTTAAGCAGCGGTAGGAAAGAAGTATAAGTATAAGATTTTTACTTAGTGTTTAGATAGTGTATAGAAAAATGTTCTTTTTGGTTATTTTAAAAAAGTTTTTGAAACTATTTGGTTAAATATGTACAAAGTTCTTATTGGTATAAAAATTAGTGTAATTTAAAAATATAGCTAGAGTTCTTAATTTTGTTGTTTTTAAATATAATGTTAGAAATGCATATACAAAAAAAAAGCTTTTATAACAAATTTTTTTATCAACACAAATGGTTGGCTTTTCGTAAAAGTGTTTATAAAAACTAAAAGCACTTTTCATAGGTCCATCCAAACATATCTTTTGAAGTAAATAAGCCAAAAATAGCTTTTTTAAGCCATTCCAAACAAGCTCATTGTATATAAATGTTTATGAAGGCTGCAATTGGAGAAAAATAACTCAAAAAAGTTTTGGCAAGCACATATTCCAGAATTTTGTTTTAAGAAGAGTAGATTGTGGAAAAAAAAAGTTTAATAAGATTTATTAGGAATATAAGATTAAAAAAAACAAAAAACTAAACGGATCGAAATGCACATTTCAATCAAAACATGTGTTTTTGGTTGAATATGGTGTGAGAAAGAAAGTGTTAGCCTTTGTTTAAAATTTCAGTTATAATTAACGTTTTAAGTTTTAAAAACTATAGTATATCAGTGCTTTATATTGTAGCAACTTTTTACTTTTTTACTATAATTGTTGAAAGCTTTACATTGTTCACAATTGTAACTATAGTTCCAAATTCTCCTTTAGTATGTGTATACAAATCAAGTAATTTAAAAAAAAAAACAGTTGGCAAAATCTTATAGAAAATTTATTATGAGGTACTATGATAAAATAACAATTAGGAATATCACTTAAAAAATATTTTATAGAGACATATATGAGAGAATATTTTTAGCATGAATAACTCAGAGAGAATAACATTTATGAGATAAATAGGTTTAAAAGTGTTAATGAAAAAATAACTATCAAGGAACCAAAATGACAAAGGTTACGATATTAGGAGAAGCAACTAAAAAAACACAAAAGTGAGAAAGAACAATGCAAATAAGAATGGGGAAAATAAAAAGAAAAGCAAAAAAGGAGGAACAAAAACATAAAAAATATATATATATACAAAAAATTGTGAAAATCAAGAAAAGACAAAAAAAAAAGAAAACAATAAAAAAATATAAAAACAAAAAGTAAAAGTAAAAGAAAAAAGAAAATTAATAAAAAAAGGGGAAAGGGGCGTTGGAAGCATTTCATAATAATAATAAAAAAAGAAAAGAAAGAAATAGGGTTTCATTCCCCTCATCCACAAGTGAAATGGCTTTAGGGTGGTTGGCTGTAGGGGACATTGTATATATAGTGGTATGAGCCTTGCTTTGGAAGGGTCTTGAAAGCAAGTCTGAGATTAAAATATGTTTTCCCTTAATATGTTTTATTTTAAAAGAGTATGTAGAAAACCACATGGTTAATCTGAGCAGCTGGGTATTAATAGCCTTATTCTGTTTAAACATGAGCATTTCTTTTGAGGCTGCAAAATCTATTTCCACTAGAAATTAATGACCTATTAAGTGGAATTCAAACTTGAAGATTCCTATTTTGATTGCAAGCAATTCATTAAAGCTGGAGCGATGGTGGATTCGAGAATATTTAAAGTTGCCACGTTTGTAGGCCGATCATACCAACTAGATGGGATGGTATCCCTCTGTCACCTTTTGATTCCACTCAGCTCTGACCATCACTTGCAGTCCCCCCATGTTATAAGAAAGCCGCAAGATGGATTAAAAAGAACAGAGAAACTTCTCTTAAAAAAGAACCGAATACAACTACAATGCAGTAGCAGCTCCTTCGACTATGCATGATGTCCTCAACAAATTATGACCAAGAGTTTCCTCCTTTGGGAAACTACAATAATTCAAAAGAAATGACACCACATCAACCAAGATTCAAAATCCAAATGTATGAGAAGTAGATGGCTCCACAAAAAAGGTATCCCCATAGAGGCAGTCCTAAATTGGTAGACAAAAAATATGGTGGCATAAAACAAAGTCCTATTGAAGCTTGACCAAAAGCTGACCCAAATGGATGATAAGGTCAGCAAGATCAACTATGGAGTTCAAACATCACAGTCTGCAATCACCAAGCTGCCCTTAGAGGCTCTTATATATCATACAGACATACTTACATGCTATGTACATAGGGAGTGATGTTGTAGACTCCATTTGTGAGTTAAATTTTAATTTTCGTATAGTTATTTTTTAATTTATTTAATAAAAAGGATATAAGATATAAGAATGCATTTATTAAAAGAACAATAGTAAAAGGATAGGGTGAAAAAGCTTTCAAAAAAAGACAAATTTCAGGGAAAATTTTATTGTAGTGAGATAATTGAAAAAACCCAACTTTAATTTAATAGTAGCAAGTAAGAGTAAAAAGAGTATTCCAAAAAAGCACATAAAGAATGAAATTGTAAATTAAAAAGTCACAAATTGACGAGGTTATTTTAATTTAAAAGAATTTATTTTGATATGTTAAAATGACATAACAATAAAGAAGCAAAAGAAAAGAAATACCATTAAAGAATAAAAAAGGTATAATTTTTTTGAAATGATAAGTATTTTTTAGGGTATTAAGAAAATTTTGAAAAAATGAAATCGAAAAAGCAAATAGTAATAATAATAATATCGAAATGAAACATGAGTTTGAAAAACTGAATAGTTAAAGGATAGGGAGAAAAAGCTTCTAAAGAGAGACATTCCAGGAAAAAAATTATTATAGTGGGCTAAGTAGGAAAACTTAAAATATTATACATTAGCAATTGAGAGTAAAAGAAGTATGAGAAAATTACTGTAACGCCCCTAAGTGGGGGTTAACAATTTTTATTAAATAAAATAAAGATTAGAAAATAAACACAGATCGTCAAAGTAATTTGCCCGGGACTTAAATGAAAACTCTTAAATTAAAATAAAAACATAATCAAATAAATAAACCACAGTTTAATGTAGCACCTTAAATTTTAATAATATACAATTGTCATCATCATCATTTCAACCCTCATCAAATCTTAATACAGTCACAGAAAGTAACAATAGATGCTTACATTATCATGAAGATCATTCTTTGCATTCAAAGCAATCTCAACGTAATATAGCTACATAGCTTCTCCAACTATTTTTCTTGTAGCCACCTCACACTTAGTGAGTCCTGAAAAGATAAATATAACAGGGATGAGCGACAACATGCTCAGTAGGGAAAACCATTACTCACCTTAAGGTTTTATTCTTACCACATTAAACCTGCATGGTTAGTTAGTTTTCATCATATTC
>CAMOHE010042725.1:25986-36143 GCA_946598075.1 Artocarpus hirsutus | reverse complement strand
AAAGTTGGAATTTAAATCAGGGTTCAAAACAGTTTAAAACGGGTGAAAATCACAAAATTTCTCCTGGCTCAATCGGCCTGCCGGTTCCCCTGGTTCGGCCTGCCGGACTGCACAGTTCGGCCTGCCGGAGGAACAGGTTCGGTCGGCCGAACATCTTCAGGTTCGGCCTGCCGGTCGGATGAATCTGGCCTGTCGATCCTTTGAATCCGGCCTGCCGAACACAAAGTTTGGCCTGCCGATCTGGGAAATTCCAGAAATTTCCACGCACGGGTCTCGGCAGTCCCGAATTCAAATTCTCAAATCTAACCTGTTTTCTCAATTCCCAGGCATGGATAATCATCATAAACAATAGAAAATCATCATAGAACACTTTTGAATGAATTAAAACAAGTTTTAAACAAGATTTTTACAAAAATCCGAAAATAGAGAAAATGGAGGAAAAATGAAAAAATCTTGATTCTAATCCGTTTTTGATAAAATGAAGTTTACATTCTAGCTAATCTAAGTCCATCCAACTTAGATTGAAGCTTTTCCAAGCTTAGAAACTCTAAAATTTCAAAATGCATGAAAATCTTGAAAAATAGAAAAACTGAGTTTTAAAATCTAACCTCGAATCAAAGCTTGAAAACGTTGTTTTTGTCGTTGAATCTTGTTCCCGAGCCTTCGATCTCCTAGCCCGAAGCTTGAAAACGAAATTTGTTTCAAAAATTTTAGAGAGAGAATGAGAGAGAGTGAGGGAACCCGAGAGGAAGAGAGAGAGAGAGAGATGCACGGGAGAAATGAAGAGAGAGAGAGGGAAAGTGAAATAAATAGAAGAAAAGAGAGAAAAGCAATTGCATAAAACTGTGTGCAACCACACTCTGTTTTCAAATCAAATTGTTTTATTAAAACTTAAATTAACAATCAAAAACAACTTAGAACAATTAAAAATCACTATAAAAGTAAATTCACACAAAGTTTCTTAATTTTCACAAAATAGTCAAATTAAGTTCAAAACACTCATCATGGCACACTAATTCACCATTTAACACTCTTAATACTATTTAATTAACTTTGGGGTGTTACACCTATTCACCTCAGTCAAATGGTGTGGCTAAATGCAAAAATCGTACCTTAAAGGATATGATGAATGCGATACTGTTAAGTTTTGGATTACCACAGAACATGTGGGGGGAAGCCATTTTGTTGGCTAATTACCTTTTAAATAAGATACCCTGGAAGAAAGAAGACAAGACCCCTTATGAATTGTGGAGGTAGAAAGCCTTCCTATAAATACTTGAGAGTGTGGGGGTATCTTGTGAAGGTAATGGTACCTACACCAAAAAAGATGAGAATAGGCCCTAAAATGGTTGATTGTATCTTTATTGGTTATGCCCACAATAGTAGTGCTTATCGGTTCCTTGTGCATGAATCTAAAAACCTTAAGATTCACAAGAACACGATAATGGAATATAGGAATGCATTATTTTTTGAACATGTATTTTCTTGTAAATCCAAAGAGGATGGTCTAAGTTCATCTAAATGAACGATTGAGACTATTAAAGAAAATAGTCAGGATCAACTAGAAGTTGAAACTGAAAAAGAAGAAGAAGAGCCTAGACGTAGCAAAAGGGTAAGGACAGAAAAGTCATTTGGACCAGATTTTTTGACCTATATGCTAGAGGCTGAACCTCAAACTTTCAAAGAAGCTGTAGCTCATCTGAGGGTCCTTTATGGAAAGAAACTATAACGAGTGAAATTGATTCTATCATGTAGAATCATACTTGGAAATTAGTGGACCTTCCTCCAAGAAGTAAACCGCTAGGCCCTAAGTGGATTTTCAAACAAAAAATGAAAGCAGATGGAACAATTGACAAGTATAAGGCTAGACTTGTTATAAAAGGTTATAGAGAAAAGGAAGGCCTTGATTATTTTGATACTTATTCTCCCGTGACAAGAATTACCTCCAATAGAATGATTTTGGCGATTGCTGCTTTGCAAAATCTTGAAGTACATCATATGGATGTAAAAACTACTTTTCTTAATGGAGATCTTGAAGAGGAAATATATATGGAACAACCTAACGGTTTTATTACTCTAAGACAAGAAAAGAAAGTCTGCAAATTGGTGAAGTCTTTGTACGGGCTTAAACAAGCATCAAAGCAATGGCATGAGAAATTTGATAGTGTAATGATGCAAATGGTTTCAAAATTAATGTGTGACAAATGTGTTTATGCCAAAAGTACAAACGATGGATATGTCATTCTTTGTCTGTATGTATATGACATGCTAATCGTGGGCAGCAATGATCAGATGATCAAATCTACTAAGGATACATTGAATTCTAGGTTCGACATGAAAGACATGGGACTTGCTGATATGATTTTGGGAATCAAATCAAAAGGTCACCTGATGGACTCATTTTGAGTCAGTTACACTATGTGGACAAGATACTTGACAAATTTAGTAAAAATGACATTGGCGTGGTTAGAACACCAATTGATATTAGTCAACATCTATCCAAAAATAGAGGAGAAAATACATCCTAGGCGGAATATGCTAGAGTGATAGGCAGATTAATGTACTTAATGAGTTGAACAAGACCAAATATTGCATACACTGTTAGTAGTCTGAGTAGATTCACGAGTAATACAGGAGATGACCATTGGAAAGCAATTGTTAGAGTACTTAGATACTTATAATATACTCGTGATTATAGGCTACATTATACAAGAGATCTTGTTGTTCTTGAAGGGTATTCTGACGCAAGTTGGATATCTGATATATAGGATTCTAAAGCTACAAGTGGATATGTATTCACTTGGGGAGGCGCAACAGTTTCATAGAAGTCCTCAAAGCAGATGGTGATAACCAGATCCACTATGGAATCTGAATTTGTAGCCTTAGATAAAAATGGTGAAGAGGCCAAATGGTTAAGGCATTTCTTAGATGATATTCCTGAATGGCCTAAACCTGTGCTTGCAATATGCATACATTGTGATAATCAATCTACAATTGGTAGGGCATAGAATGTGATGTACAATGGTAAGTCAAGACATATACATCATCGACATAATACCATTAGACAACTGATATCGATTGGAGTCATGACAATAGACTATGTAAGGTCTAAAGAAAATATTGCAAATCTGTTAACTAAAGGATTGAATAGATTTCAAGTTGAGAAAACTACAAGAGGAATGGGACTAAAGCCCATAAAAGAATAGGTCGAAATAGTGAAAACCTAACCTTGTTGATTGGAGATCCCAAGATCTAGGTTCAATGGGATAACTAAACTGAATAGACTGAGTAGGATCACTATGGGGGTTATCCCTAACCCATTCCTATAATAAAAACAGTGATACCTATAGGGAAAGATTAAGGAGTTTGCTTTTAATGATTCTTATGCATTGAATATGACGGGAATTCGAGCAGAGTAGTGCGGGTTACTTTTAAAGTAAGAAATCACCTATGTGAGAGAGAAATGGGGCCGCTTCAAAGGAGAATTGCTAGGGCTTCATTCTATAGAAACTCTTGCAGAATCAGAGAGATGTTCATGGCCAAAATGAACATAACCATGAGAACTGAAACTGTGTCAGGAAAATACCTGTGTGAGGTATGTTATCGTTTACACAAATGACAAAATAGTTCAAGGACATCGCGTCTACTGGTCAGCTAATAAAGTAAGCAAACTTTCACAAGGGAAGGTTCAAGGGTTAAAGCCTACCTATCCTATGCAGGTATTAACCATAGAACTCTATCACCATGTAGTGTCTTTGTTTTCTTTTGTCGTCAATCAATTTCATTCATATGGGGGATTGTTAGAAAAAATAGTTAATAACCATTTTGAGAAGCCATTTTGAGGCATAATTTTGAGTAGGACTCACTTTATAAAAGTGATGGGTCTTGGCAGATTTGCATTTTTCGTCGCGAGAAGATCAAATCATATATTTATATGCTCAAAATGGTAATCGGGTGAATGAGAAATTGATGCCCAAAGTGTGCCCATTGATATTTGATTTTGTTGGAAAAAACACCTAAATGTGGAGTCCCACATCAGTTAGGCATTAAAACTTGACATCCTCTGACATGTATAAGTACTAGGAAAGTCCCACATCGGTTAGGCACAAAAGTTTGATATCCCCTGACCTATATAAGTACTAGGGACTTTCTTCACATTTAGACACACAAAAAATTGCACACAAAAATAACACATAGTTTTTCTTTTTCTCTTGTTTTCGAGTTTTTGTTCTCTTCTTCTCAAGTCTTTCTTTTTCAGTCAATTTTGGCAAGTCATCGTTTTGGTGATAGAGGAAGATGTTGTTCAAGTTCGCCGAAGGCGGTGCTCGAGTATGCATTGACCATCGTCAGTTGTCATTGTATCCTAAGAAACAGACCTCTGTCGAATCCACGTGTATAACTAGAGGGGACGAATTTGTTTTAAGGAAAACGTGAGCTACACGTGCCTCGACTATCATTTTGTTCCAATTCTTTTTAAAGGTTAAGAATTCTATTGTAATATTTTATTCCTAATTTCATAATAATACTCCTTCTACTGTTTTTGCTTACTTTACATTGCACCTGTTTGTTGTTTATCTCTAAATATATTTCTAACATTTTGGAGGCATAATGAAGTAAGTAACTGAGAATGTTAATATTAAAACACAGAATGAATTCCTTTTTTGACAAGAAGTAGATAAATAATTCTCGTATTCAGGTCTTGAATAATATGAGCACTTCAATTAGTGATTAAGTTCATGGATTTATTATTCATTAGAGAATCAATGATATTGAAGGATAAAGACATAATTAAAGAGATTAGTGAATTTTGCCTACTTCTAATTATGAATTATTAATGGAAGATCAATTGCAATGACTATATCAAACAGATGACTCCAAAGAATGAGTAATTATATCTATAATTTCAAGAGTACAATTCCAAATTTTTTAGTGGAGTAACATTGAAATTAATAAAAGAGTAGTATATTAATTAAAAAGTTTAATTAATATATTGGTTTTATTGAATTTTGAAATTATAGGTTTATTAGTCCCCCACCATTCTTCCAAACACTCTTTGGATTAATTTTGAATTATGAAATTTTGAATAAATATCACTGAAATAAAATAATTATGAATTAATGTATAATAATTAAATAATAAGATTAGTTAATTGCAACAATTTATTTTGGTAGACACAGTATGAGTCCCATCAACATTATGTCTCACACGCCTGCACAAGGAAGGGTTCCTTGTGCAGTGCAAAACTTGTTCTCCAAGTTTCCACGTTTTACAAATTCAATTCTCTAATTTTGAAAAATGTGATTTTTTTTTTCAAATTTGGAATCTGAATCTTGGAGACAAAACCACATTAGGCTAACAAGTAGTGTTTTCTCTCTCCTATCAGGTAGTGGGAGCCACACACACAGATATGGTATTTGTGAGTGGCACTTATTAGAGGAAAAAGAAGGAGAACTTTATCTTTAGTATTTTGATTGAATATAAGATATTTAATTTAAATTAAAGAGCTTCTTGGATTATTTGTGTATCTCATTTTCTATAATTAGAGGACTCTTCTATTCATCTATGTTAATAGAGTTTTGATGAGACTATAAAAACTTTGCCAAAATCCTAATAGTAGGCATGTAGAGAGAAAAAAGAGAAAAAGTGTTCATCCATTCCCAATCCTGTTTTGCTTATATGTTGAGATTATTATGAGACCAAAGAGAGAAGAGTGATCATCTAGAAATTCTAATTCTTTCTATGCCCACACGTATGTCCCCTTAGTGATGAGAACTAGATAAGAAAGGTTGTGGTGCCCTAGAGAACGTTGCTCGTAGAAGATTTTTGACCTAATCACTTCAATCAGGTAAATATTGATTATATATACATATATATATATATATATATTAAGTATTGAATTAATATAATCTATAGCATTGTGCAAAAGTTTTATGAATCTTTTTGTTATATAACTCTACAAGTCCATCATGTTTTTGTAATTTTTCTCCAAAATCATTTTAAAAAACCAATATTGAGACTATTTTTTAGTTAAAAAATAATAATAATAACAACGACTCCAACATCTTTTTTTTCTTTTGCTTCTCATCTTTCTTCATTATTCTTGTCATTTTTAGAGCTGCAAATATTTTACTCTTCTTTATATCTAAAAGAGAAGAAGACAAGGTGATACTTGAACTTTCAAGAGTAGATTTTTTTTTTCCTTTTAATGATCTTTTATTTAAATGATGTCAATCCATATCGGGTTGTAAAAAAAAAGTTAAATTTTTTTTTAAGTCCAATTAACTAAAGATGACAAATTGGTCCTTAAAGTGATAAAAAAGTGATAAAATTGTCCCAATAACAGTTTAATTGTTAAATTGTTCTCTTAGCAACTAAAATGAAAGGTTGATGACACATAAATAAAAAATATAAGGTTGGGACTAAACTCACATGTTTATAAAAGTTTTGGAGACTACCATGATAATTTACCTTAAATTTTAAATATTGATTATTAGTTGTTGGACGTGTCTAAATATTTCAATAAAGTACATGTACCTAAATTGTTTTTTTTTTCCACCCATCCACCAACAAACTTACCATTTTTTCCTTTATGTTTTTGATAAAATGAACTTCATTCCATACTGCTCTACATATCAAAGACTACATTAGATCCCTGTACACTAGGTTGACCCTTCATCGATAACATAATTACAAAATTTCCCCTGAACTATATAAGCTCTAGCAACAACGTGCTCCTGAAATTTAAAAGTTAAATATTCATTTTCTACAGTAATGACATATTATTGAAAAACTCTTTGGGGTTGTTTGGGGTTGTTTTCAACATAGGTGAAAATATTTTTTTTAAATGAGAATTTTTTGGGAATTGTATTGAGTGTGTTTTTAAAATTTTTACCTCACAAAGCATGTGAAAACATTTTCAAAAATTTTGAGAGCAAAAACAAATGGAGCCTTTGGTCCTGTTTGTTTTGGTTCTCAAAATTTTTAGAAATATTTTTGCACGTTTTTCAAGATAAAAATTTTAAATACACTTTCAGTACAATTCTAAAAAAATTCTCATTTTTTGAAACAAAAATATTTTCACCTATTTTAAAAATAATACCAAACGACCCTTTATGTTTTGACTTTTAGTCATGTTGGAGAAGTTAGTTAACTCTAGTTAGCCTAACTAATGCAGTTAGTTACAGCAAGTTGTTACATCAAGAATTTAGGAGTTAGTTAAGCTGATGTCATTAAAAGGTTGAGCATTTAAGTTGAGGAGTAAACAACATTCTTTCTAGCATTTGAGTTCAATAAAAGATACAGAAGTTTTCTCCTATTTTCTTTCTGATTTTCTCTCAGATTCCCTTACTTTCTTTCCTAAGAGTTCTTAAGCATTTCAACTGATTTCTTTTCATTTTCGTTGCTAACGTGTTATCAGAGCTTCCATCCTCTTCAATGGAGATCGCAAGTGTTCCAGTTGCACAAAATCCAGGTCAAGATTCTTCATCTTCTTCTTAAAAATCTCGAATTGTTCCAACCAGTTTTTCACATTCTCTCTTTGTCAAATTGGATAGCAAGAATTTCTTGATTTAGAAACAGTAAGTAGTTATAGCAATTCGAGGCTATGGATTACAGAGGTATGTTTTCGATGATTCTGAGATTCCACTAAAATTTCTTTGTCAAGAAGATGTGAGATCTAGGCGAGTTAATAAAGAATGCCTAAATTGGGAGCAACATGACCAATTGCTCATGTCATTGCTTCTTTCTTCCGTGACTGAGTTGATTATTCCTAGAATAGTAGGTTGTGGGACTTCTTTCTAGATTTGGGGCAAATTGGAACAGTATTTTGCCTCTTAGATTTGCGCAACGGCAAGCAGTGTAACATTTGATAACTCTATGAAATAGAGTTATTTTTACACATATTTTGTATTGAAAATGGCTAAGTCTTAGAGTTTTATTTTAGTTTAGTTAGGTTTTAGATTATTTAGGTTTAAATTTATTTTATTTCTATTTATTTAAATTTAAATGGTTTTATTAGGCTTTTAGCTTAATTTGTAGGTATTTTTTGTTAGTAATGAAGTTTAATTTATTTTTAAAGGTTTTGAAGAGAAAAGAGCTTGGAAAAAGATATTTTGGACCAAAAGAACTAAGGCCGCAGGCCAGGAAACTAGGGAGCTGAACACTGCAATGTTGGAAAGTTAGCACCATGGTACCAAAATTTACAAAGGCTTCCTCTATGCTCAGCGCCACGGAGCTAGATGCCGTTACAAGAAAAGTTACGCTCTTAACACCACGGCGCCAAAAAGTTAAGGCTACAACGTTGTATCAGGGTTTCCCAAAAAGTTAAAGTTTTGAATTCTTTTTCAAAAGCCCCATTTGGAAAACCTATAAATATGTCTCCTTAGGTTTATTTTAGAGAGCTTTTTGCACACTTTAAGAGAGAGCTTGAAGATGGTTCGAGAGCAATTCTAGGCAAAATTTCTTTGTTCTTTCTCTTCTCTCAACATCTTTAGTTTAGTTTTGAAATTGAATATGAATATTTTGATGATGAATTCTACGCTTTCAATTGTGAACGCATTTTCTTTTACTAGGGCTACAAGTGTAGTCAAGACAATGGATGTTTGAATTCTAATTTAATTTCTTTTAAAGAATTCATTTTCTCTAAGAGTTTATTGCTCATGCTTCTTGTTAATTTTACTATTCTTAACGCATTTGAGTATTTGGCCAATATTTGAATTACTTAGAAGACCTAGATTGAAACCCTAGAAGGATAGTGGGTTTACATGTTAGAGATATTTGTATTATCATCCTTATTAAAAATAATAAATAAAATAGGGTTTTTCATTCTAACACATGAATAATAGGCGGTGTTAGTAAAAAACTTGATACAAACTGGATTTGTCTTTGTGAACTTGTATGCTCTAGTCTTTTTCATATCATTGAATATACATTTAGTTTGAGATTGAATTTTGTTTATTTTTATTTTTATTAGTTTTAATTATTTTCTTTATTTCAACTTAATATATTTTGTCCAAATAAAATCAAGAATATTATAATTTTAGTAATTGCTAAATTAATCCTTGTGGGATGATACTTTCTCATAATTGTATTACTTGAGAAGATTTGTGCACTTTGTCCTAAGCTTAGAAAACTTTTGATCTAAGTTAGAGAAACTTCAAACAACTAGAATCTAAGCTTTGTGTCACACCCCAAAGTACGGGAGGTGACGTGATGGTTTAATTAAGTTAATTATATAAAGATTTAGTTAAAAACAAGGTTTTAGAATCAAATTTATAAGTAAAAATGTGATAATTTAAAAATCGTTTGAATAGAATAAGTTAAAGAAATGAAATGAATCACCATAATAATTAAACAGATAGAAATAACATTAAAATAATTAATTATGGGGTGGAACGCGTATGAGTCCCACTGGCCCACATATTGTGCACACACATATGGTACTGACAATATTATGATACAACCACAGTTCGAAAGCAAAGAAGGTTAAAAATCTTACATGCCTTGAATTGTAATTTAACCTACCAAATTCTTCTACTGGTCGTAAGTCCGGTCGGCGGACTCTTCTCCAATCCTATGCTGATATCCACCTAGGGTTAAGGTTTTAAAACAAATAAAAATGTGAGCGAAAGGCTCAGTAGGACTATATTTAGAAATTATTAAATTTTAAGAGAAATTTCGTAAAATCAGATAAACATGTAGAAACGAACTGGAACCATCAACAAATAGATAATTAAATAAGAAATTCAATAAAATATAATCTTCAAAAAAATAATTCAAATAAATCAACCAGAAAGAATACCGTTTTTTCTTTCTTGGGCAAACCATACATAACTCACCACCGTAGTGGCCCAGCTGGGTTTCGGGACCTGCCCCTAAGGTTGTTCACTACATAACCCGATCTCTGAGATGGCATCATGCCCTAAAATATATATATATACATATATATCTCTCTGATTCATAAAATCTCTTCTTTACCAGATGTAATCATTTATATTCATTATGGAGTTTATTATAAAATCCATCTCAATCTACTGTTTCAGAAAACAGATAATGAAAATCCTTTATCAACAAGTCATTTGAATACATTTGATAAAAATTCATTTTTGGCTTAAAGCATTTTAAAATCGGCTATCAAAGAAAGGGGTAGAAGTCCTACC
>CAMOHE010042725.1:0-16311 GCA_946598075.1 Artocarpus hirsutus | reverse complement strand
CCCCCCCCCCCCCCCCCCCCCTCTAGGTGGATTTTAGCTTAGAATCGAAAAAGAATCCACAGACAGGACATTCAAGTAGTAGAAGTACTAAGTATGATATTTAAATAATCAAGGCATTACTTTAACTCTCTCTCTTTATTTTGAACTGTGGTTGCAATTTAATATTGTCAGTACTATGTTTGTGCACAAGTTGCGGGCTGGTAGGACCCAACTTACAATTCCCTTCTTTCTTTATTTTCTTATTTATTTATTTGATTAAGTTTTAAAATTATCACATTTTTCATAATTAATTTAATTATTAATCCCATATTTTAACTAAATTTTACTTAATTTACTTAATTAACCCGTGACGTCACATCTCGTACTTCGAAGCGTGACATAAATGATAGCTCTATATAACTCTCTCTAAATGTTGTATGAATAAGCACAACTTTTAAAAGTGTAACATAACATGTAATTTTCTCATAAGTAAATCTAGATGGCTAGAAAAGTAGATCTTCTACCTGGATAGGTAGAAGCAACTCCTTATAATATATATATATATATATATATATATATAGAGAGAGAGAGAGAGAGGTGTTGAATAAGGACCATTGTCGGTGGAAGTAGTTTTTGACTGGGTAATATTGTAAAACGGAAGAAGTTTTAGTGTTGTTTGGAAGTAGTTTTTGACTGGGTAATATTGTAAAACGGAAGAAGTTTTAGTGTTGTTTTGTATTTTTGCCCTTATAAATAGATAATATCTCTCATGTGAATTGTGAGAAGTTTGAGAGGATAAATGAAAGCGTAACATGCAAGGTTCATAGCACATCTTGAATAGATGATGATAAAATTTTGTCCGAGTGTGAAAAGATCTTGGTATCACTGGATTTACAATGTAATGAACAACACATGGTTCATGAAGCTTATGTACAGTCTTGTGATTCCATATATGTCAATTATTTGGGTATAAGCATGTACTTTTCATTTCCAAAATGATTTCCATGAGATTTGTGAATAAATGGTTGTTGAAAATCATGTACAAGTGAAGAAAGTGAAAAAAAGTTTTTGCTAGAACGTGGAAGACAGTTTTGAGCCTGTGTGGGATGACTAAAAAAAATTGTTTGACTCGTGTGCTTTAAAAAGCTACTTTTTGACATGTTTGAATAAATCCATAAAAGTTCTCTTGGCATTTATAAACACTTTTAAAAGAAACCAACTATTTAATGCTTTTAAAAAAAATTGCTTATAAAGAGCTTTTTTGTTCACATTTTTGTACCTTTTATTTAAAAATAACAAATTAAGTATTCCATCTATATTCTTGAATGACATTACTTTTGTACTAATAGGATTTTTTTACTTATTTAATGAAACAGGTTCAAAAATTCTTTTGAAATAAAAAAATAAAAAATAAATAAAAAAAGAGCATTTTTCTATCCACTACCCAAATACTAATTAAAAAGCTTTAACTTATGCTACACTTCTATTTCTTAAAGGTAAAAACACAAACTATCCCAATCAGGCCCTAAGTATACATGTGATAAGTGGTGCCAATAACTACAGAATATGCATAGGCATTTGCAATGTAATTGTAACGTACACTCTGTGGCAAACACACTTGGGGGGAACATAACCGAACCATGGTGCGCCACTTTCTGCTGTAAATACGCACAGAAAACTGGCTATTTTGTGTCTGTATGTGAAAGTTGTGTGTATATACAAAGACGGATGATAGACAATAGATTATAAATATCACATAAGCCAGCTAAACAATATGTAGGTAAATAAACAAGTTTTCCAGTCATATTAACTTATCATCTCACCTTCTGTTATTTCTAAAGGAAATTCAAACTAACAAAATCATGTCTGCCAAAAATATGGCTATCACAAAGTCACAAAGTGCATATTCTTACCATGGCTTCCAATAGATTCAATCACAATAGTTTAACCGTTTTTCAAGTAGTAGATAAATAAAACTCTATGCCCATGATGTCACCAGTTTGGTCATTGACTAGAAGAGCTGAAATTTAATAAAGGAAAGAGAAGAATTTCATCAAAGGGTTAGTGATCTGATAAAAGTGTTTGACACCTGTCGTCTCAAAGACTCAAAGATCTTAAATCTCCTTTTCTTTTGTTGGTGATAAACCCAGCACACAATCACAGAATTGAATGAGAGAAACTCTAAATTTTTATTTGATGAAGCGGCCTAGGAAAACATACAACACTCCCAAACCAGCGTTTATTCGAGAGAACGCTCACTCTCCCAGTTGGTTTCCCAAACTAATCTCCAATTCACCAGAAAAAACCGATTCAACTAACTTCCCTCTCAAACTATATATCCTTCTTTCTTTACAAACCAACTCCTCACAGTGCAGTACATAACCTGCCCTTCATGCAATTACTAACAACACAACTACCAATGGTACACAGCTCCCAATTCCCTTATCCTTATCCTTTACTTCTTCCTGCGCCTAACAAACACTTGTTTGATCAGAGGCTTACCCTTTGGTTAGAAAGGAACTTTAAGATACTATAGTATGAACTGCAATATTGGAAAGAATTAAAAAAAAAAAAAGAACCTCCCTTGGAGAAAATCGACATAATTTTAAAGTTATTAGGTGCAAAGGCAGAAAAGTTCAAGACCAATTCTCATGCACCATTTATGCGTCTTCAATAACAAGCGGTAATGACTCTAAGATACGAAGGAGAACACACATAACATCCATGATTCCATGTAACTCCAATTAACTAGTCATGGGATTCACAGTGGAAGTGTCAATAAAAGTATAAAGCCAACAAGTAATGTGATCAAAAAGTCCCCAAGGGATGGCAGCTATTATCTTTATCATTAAATGCTGTGTGGTCTCAATCTTTGCAGGAGCTCCATTCCTAAGACTGAAGTCTTATGAATCTGAAGCAGCTTCCACGAAATAAAAAGACATCTTATAGTTTCAGACAGCTCAGATATATCCTCTAACTTCATACAAAAAAATCATTGTCCTCCCATACTGCCCTTCATGTTCAGTTTAGTCAACTACACAATGTTAAATCCTACAAAAAAATCTTAAGAAAATCCAACTAAAACCAAATTAGCCTAAAACCAGACCAGATAAATAAAATCACACAATTAGTTAATTAGTGGGGTGATAATGCTGCTCGTTCTCTTTAACAAGTTACAGGTCAAATCGACATTCTACTCCTTTCGGTATATAGAAATTCTACTCCTATTTGGGTACAACACCCTTCTATTGCTACAAAAGTAAAATCACCAAATCTATTTTATTCCAATCATCAAGATCCATCATCAAAAAGAGGGAGGAAAAGAAGGTAAGAACGAAGAACAAAAACACAACACAACATCAAAATCAAAATCATATTTGAGTTCCACTTGCATAAATAATTTTTTTTTCTATTACCTTATGAAGATGTAACAGAATCAACAAACCCACTACTGAGAAGCCTCTCCACATACTTGCCCAATATATCAACCTCCAAATTCACCTTCTGGCCGATTTTCTTAAGAAGAATCACCACTTTCTGCTGCGCGTAAGCCACAAGCATGAAATTGAAAGAATCCTCGTCGTCGAACACGTCCACAATAGTCAAACTAGTCCCGTCCACAGCAATAAACCCCTTGGGAACCACATACTTGAGAATCTCCTTGGTCGTCTTGATCTTAATCCAGAGCGAATACCCTTCGGCGTCCGCGGAAACGATCTCCCCCGTGCCGTCCACGTGACCCTGCACGAAGTGCCCGCCCATCCGGCTCGTCGGCTGGACGGCCCTCTCCCGGTTCACGAGCGAGCCGGCGGAGAGCTCGCTCAGCGATGTCTTCCTTAGGGTGTGGGGCGACAATCCGACGGTGAATTCGGACAAAACAACGTCGAATTGCGTGACGGTGAGGCACGTGCCGTTGACGGCGATGCTGTCCCCGAGGTTGACGCCGTCAAGGACGGTCTTGGCAGAGATCTTCATGTCGAATCCGCCATTATCGGAGGCTCCGAGTTTCTTGATTTGGCCCATTTCTTCGACGATTCCGGTGAAGAGGCATCGGATTGTGGAGGTCGTGTGGTGTTGGTTTTGGTTATGGGGGGTTGGGGTGGTTGGTGATGAAGAGGGAGAAAGTGGAGGGTTTGGAAATGGGGCTGAATTTGAGGTTGGATTCGTAGTAGTTGTTGAAGATTGTGGATTATGGAAGAGGGGCTTTGGCGGTTTTACAGAGGTTGCTCAGACGGAATGGTGCTGCTGCCATTTCCTTATTCTTACGAGGATGTTGTTGGAATTTTGACTTTCTAAACTAACGGGTTATCACACAGTTACACTTGTTTGCCGTCCGATTTACTGCAACGCAGTTTCATTGCCTGGAGCCTTCTAGGTAGCGCTTTTCTTTTCTTTTTTTTCTGTCTCTCTTTTTGTTGAGTCGGAGCCTCGTGGTTTGAGGAGTTGAATAATACTAATCAATCTTACTAATTACGAAAAAAATATTTTATAAATAATAAAAACTCAAAATTATTGTAATTAACTTTATAGGGTCAAACATGATAATTATTATAACAAAAACTATGTAATTTTGTTATTCCCCCAATATTTTTAAAAAATAAATGTATTTTTATTGTTATAACATGATTGTTCATCTGGTAGGAAGGAAAGAAAATAAGATTGAAAGAAAAACTTATAAAAAAAATTGAAGGGATAAAAGAGATTTTAATTTTCTTTTTAATTGTTTGGTATGGTAGGGAAGAAAAAAAATGAATTTACTTTCACTTAGTTGGTATTATAAAGAAAACCAAAAGAATGGAAAAATTATTATTAGGACAATTACTTTTTTATCCAAATATTGATTTACATATTTTCATTTCAAAAAAAAAAAGTACCTACATATGATATTTAACATTATATTCACTGAAAAAATTAACTTAAAAGTATGTTAAAATTATATATATAGTGTGTTTGTAACTACTTTTGTATAATTACGTAATACATAAATGCGTTCGTTTCGAAAGCTTTTTAAAAAAAAAAAAAACCCCAGAAATCACTTTTTTTATTTTCTATGACCAAAAAAAAGGCATGTTTCATAACTAAGGGGGTGTTTGGCTAAGAGTGGTGCAAACCACAAACTCAATTATAAACATTATAAAGCTTTCATATATTATAGTAAAAAAAATTACAATAGTGTAAAGCTCTCATATGCTACAGTAAAAACGGTTCCCATCACTGAGCAAACATCCTATAAATAATAATAAGACAAAAGAGCAAAAGAACATTGTCAACACACGTGTAACAAAATGAAAATAACAATTAATCCTACTAATTAAGTTAGATAAAAAAATAAAATATTTTATAAATAATAAAAACTCAAAATTATTGTAATTAAATTTGTAGTGTAAAACAAGATGATTACTGTAATAAAAACTATGTAATTTTGTTATTCCTTAAATATTTAAAAAAAATAGATGTCATTTTTATTGTTATAGACATGATATGTAGTGTGATTTTTACTCTTAAAGACACAAGTCAGAAAAATATCTTAAGAGAGAAATATCTTAAGGATACTTCTTTGATATAATTTCTCACTGATAGTGCACATCTTCTCACCATTAGATCTAATGAAAATCATTTTTTTGATATGGATCTAACGACTAAAACACAAATTTCTATTAATAGATTACTTTTTCTGGTCCTATTGAAAAAATTATACCCTAATTTATATGTGCGAATAAATTTTAAAAAAATTATATATATATCTATATATATATATATACATTTTCTAATAATTATTCCTTATTTAGAGTTTTAGTTTTGATCTCATATAGTTAGTCATGTCAAATTATTTATAACAAATGTGGGAAGGGCCTTGATGAGCACAATTTTAGACATTTTTTAAAAATTGAAAGCACGTTTAAATGATGTCCATAGTTTGAAAAGCATTTATAAAATTAATCAGTATTGACAATGTGTACGCATTAACAAGGATGGCATTTCATATTAGGAACCCCCAATTTTTTCTTGCTCGACATGATTGAAAGTTTTTTTACATTTTGTATTTTCTTTTTTAAGAAAAGAAAGTTTCTTATGATTTATTTGGATAAATTTTGATCATGGGCAGCATCCAAAACATCATGTATATGCCAATCCTGCGAACGGCTAATTCAAAGATGGCTCAACGTCACCCTTATGATAACCGTTACCTATATCAGGAAAGATTGACAAAAAGATGGCTCAATTACTCAAACATCTAATGGCAGAAAAGGTGGAAAAACATGGACAACAACGGTGGTGGCAGCAGTTGGGAAATTCAACAAACAAAAGGCTGAAGGTCTCAAACATATACAAAAGAACGAGTGCACCATCCAACCCTCTACAATTTCCCTCCTAACATTCCTGCTCTAATGTATTACTGTTTACATTTACCAATTATCACCAACACTAGCTTCCCCAATAATGTTCACTAGTCACTACCATTTCCAAAGATTTAAGCACTAACTTTCTCACAAACCAAATTTCCATCAGCCATGACGAAGACCAAGGAGCCCGCCTTGCTTCTAGTAAGGCTCTTGGCATTTGCCGCCACCCTTTCCACTACCATTGTCATGGCTACAAGCCATGAGAAAGCTAGCTTCTTCACTATCTCTTTTGAAGCTAAGTACTCTCAGACACCAGCTTTTAAGCAAGTTTTCTATGTGGTAACGAGACTCGTCTTAATTTGCGTTTCCTTCTTCATGGCTCTCTAGTATCTTCGACGATAATTTCTTTGTATTGATTTTCCGGTGGCTAATAAAGAACTTGGTTTCTAGGGACTTCATGATTGCAAATGCTATTGTCTGTTTCTACGGATTTCTTGTTCTTTTCCTTCCATCGAAAAGTTTGCTTTGGCGTTTAGTGGTTTTCTTCGATTTGGTAATCATATTGAGTGCACCCGTTCGTTTCTTTAAAATTGTTCCATCGCTTAGTTTCCTATGTAGTGCCCTCGTCTCCTTAAAAAGAGATATTTGTGTACTTTGTTGAAATTGATTGGGGTAGGGAAACGAATTGCCTGGGTATCAATAATTACAAGAACCTCTAATGTGTTTTTTTTTTTTTTTTCGAGAGGGGATTCTAATGTGTTTTATTGATATGCTACAAACCACCCTATAATTTCAAGCATTCTATAGGATTCTTTATAATTACAAATTGTGCACAAACTGTTATCGGCATTTTATAAATCACGTTAAAAACATCTAATCCTGCCTGGAAATTATGCTAAGATCCACCCATTTTCTTTCAACACAAAATTTTTAAGACATACAAGATAGGTGCAACATTTTCGAAAACATAGAGCAGAATGCAACATTTTGATGAAACACCAAAAAGGTTTGTTGTTGCTATCTCAGTTCTGGTCAAAAGGTTTATTATACTATAACAACAAATATCCGAAACACTAAGGGGTAAGGCTTGTTATGTTACAAATAAATGGAATCATGAATTTGTATGATTAGTAAAATGAAAAAACAAACATGCTATTTTTTATTCACGAACTTCAAGCTCTTGGATGAATTATTCCTTAAAATAGTAGGTTGACAAGCCTAATCGTCATATCCTTTCTGCTAATACTTTTCAATTTTTTTCGGCAAAAGAACATAGCAATGATCACTAGGTCAAACAACATTGTTGATGCTTACCGAGATCCGACGTTGAATCAACATCATGTGCAGCAGCGCATGGTACTCAACTCTTTCCTGTTCGTCTCTACCTGATCGGATAGACCTATGACAAAAAGATCGACGCTTCGGAGGCAAAAAAAGGTTAGCCAACAGGTAAGGGCTCTTCGATGCTCAAAGTAGGGGCTGCTTAGTAGAGGTTAGGAACTTGTTAGGTAGGAAGGAGCTTGCTTACTAGAATGCAATAAATGCGTCCTATTTATATGCCACCACTTTGGACCAGGTGTTAGGTAGGTTTTGCCCACGACCCGAGTGTCACGTCAAAGGGTGTCAGGTGGCAGGAGACAAGTGTCACGTCCCTCCGTTGGTGGATCGCTTCTCATCCAACGATAAGTTATTTGCCATCTGTTGGCTAGTGGAGGCGAGTAGCAACCCACTTATTAAGTATAGGGAGTCCGACCTATTCTGAGGTGATGGTGCGGCCTGGGGGACCATGAGAAGCACCTCAGATATGATTTCCAAGGACATCGGGATAGGTAGTATGCTCCCAGTAGTTCTGCCGAGCTGTTTGGCCGACCACCAAGAGTTTAGCTCGTTGGCTGTGGCGTCAAGCTCACCCTCAACAATAACCCCCCAATTCACCGGGTCGGTGTTCGGCTGGGTGGACTATGCCGAGTGGGTGAGGTCGACTCAGAATAGAAGACAAAGAGGCATCCCAAGGTAGTGTAAAACGAAAGGTCGCACGAAGGAACTTGGAGACATGTGTCGCTCCGCGAGTGACTGCACCTTTTGACATACGTAATCATAGCATCTCTTCGTTTTCTGCACCCAGATTTTTCGCCTAAGATGGCTATAAATAGGCCCCTTCTTTTTGTCATTTTCACACGATTAAGGCCACATTTCGCAGCTACTGAGTTTTTAACTGCTGAGCTGTAGTTACTAGCCTGAAGACTTTATGCACTGAAGCTTCCATAGCTCGATCAGGTAATTTCCTAAGAAGCGCGAGAAAATAAGTGACTTGTTAAATTCTCAGAACGTCAATATTTCCTAGTCGGAAAGTAGTCCTAAGGCCAACTCGTCTTCCACAGAGGTTGACATTGAAGATCTATCCCCAGAGTATGAGAGAGTTGACCGGTTGGCAAAATATTAAGGGTCCACTCTTAAATCGTCCCCGAGTAGGAGTTCCTCAACCTACTAGATGGGGAGTGTCCAGTAAGGCCGTGCAGGGGCAAGGACCCTTACATCGGGGCAACCACTGTTAGCACGTCTCCAGCTACTACCTACGAGCGGGCCAAGCTAGAGGCTATAGTTGTGGTTCCAAGCACCTTCGGTCGAGACTCCAAGGCCCTTGTCTTGGTTATGGGCAGAATAACTGTTGATATCTCTGACAAGGAGCGGGGGCTCGAGGAGGCAGAAGAGGCTAAGCAGGTCGTCAAAATAGAAGAGGACGAAAGGATCTAAGTCACTCGGGTCTGAGGAGTGATAGCCTACAGAATCACCTGGCTGGGGCAGACGTCGGCAACGGCCTACACCAACACCATGACGAAGTCTTGGCTTGAGGATTTAAGTGCCGAGTTTGGGATCTTGGACAACGTCATCCTCATCGTGCCTGAGGATAACGATTCCTAACCCTACCTGAGGGCTGTATCACTTTATATATAGAGTTTTTTAGAGCCAAGCTACACCTGCCATTCCATCCTTTTCTCTGCTGGGCACTCAACGACCTCAACATGTGCCCGGCACAGATTAACCCGAACAGTTACAAGTCACTGATTGGGATGTATATGTTATGGAGGTACTACCGGGCTACAGAGATGCCGTGGGAGGCATTTAAACAAGTTTACAAGATGAAGAAGCTTCCCCGACAGTTTGGCTGGTACTATGTCACCGGCTTTAGGAAGGACTTTATCTTGGGCAACCTTGACTTAGACAAACTCTAGAAATATGAGTGGTTCTATGTCAAGGGTAATTATTTAGCCTGAGTTGGTGAGGTTGTCCTTGATGACCAACATGTCCCGACGACCTTTGAGCAGGGGCACGTATGGAGTAAGAGACTGTGGGTGCCAAGCCACTTAATCAGGGCTATCGAAGGCCTGTTCGAGAAGCCACAGGCGATAAGGCAACAGTCATTTCTGCTCCAAAAGGAGATCTTTTCCCTTTATGGCTAGTTTTGGGAACCCAATAGAACAAATCCCCTTCCAACACCCAACCTATATGGTCAACCGAGTAGGTGACAATCGCGAGGCCAAGCGCTGTAGACATCTCAGGGCCATGCACTTCCCAATCCGGGTGGCTGACGAGGGAGCTGTCATCGTCTAGCTTTGAGGGCTCGTCGAGTGGCTCCTTCGACATAGGGCCACCTATAGCGAACGAGGACCTCGAGGACGTGGTTCTATTCTTATACCCATCTAGCCAGCTTCAGATTGGCGGTCAGCCCTAAGTTTTTTTGTTTTTTAGTGTGCCGACCTTGTCCTGACTTAGGAGGATTTTGGCTATAGAAATGTCTTCATAGCCAAGCACTATAGAAGAGAGGCGTGCTCTCATGGAGAGCCTCCACAAGAAGAAGGGCAAGGTCGTGGTGATCAGGAAGAAGCGCAAGGGGGCCCTGAGAATGAAACTTCCTTCGTGGCCTGAGCAGCCATCCACAACAGTCTAAGAACAACCACCCCAGTCAACAAGGACCAGGGCTTCATCGAGTGAGACACCTCCCATCGCCGCTACAACCGTGGTGCCTTCTTTTGAAGTTCCCCCGAGGAGGCGCGCAAACTACCACTGGCACATCCTTGATCACCTCAGGGATGCAGTCTTGTAGGAGGAATTTTTGGTGAACCTCCGAGGACAGGACTTCCAGGGCTTGTCCGAAGCTGCCTTCCACTCTGCCGTCAAGGTTAGTGCTTATTCCACCTGGGGCTTCCTTTCTTTTCCTATTCTTTTTGTCGCGTGTTGATAGTCCCTTTTTCCTCATACATGCGCCTTCGTGCACATGGCCTATTTGGCCAGGTTTAAGGAATTCAACCTAGAGAAGGAAAGGCACAGGAAGACCTTCCTTGGGAGAATAGAGGTCAAGAAGGTGCTCGAGAAGAAGATCACGGAGCTTAATCAACTTAAAGAATCTCCTTCTCAGGCTGAGGAGGAGTCGAGGAAGGCAAAGGAAGAAGCCGACCAGGCCAAGGTGAGGCAGAAGAGACGAGGAGAGCCACCAAACAGGCCAAGGATGAGGCCACTCTACTCAAGGGCCAACTGGAGGCCTCTCAGGTAGAGAACAGGTGTTTCTTGGAGGAGCTACCTGACCGACTTGCCCAAGCTATGGAGGAGTTCAAGGCGTCCCTAGAGTACGCCAACTACTACTAGTTCGGCATGACGGATCTCTGAGACTATCTGATCCGGAAGCATCCTAAGGCTGAGGGTTTTGACTGGTCTCTAATAGTCGAGCCAGAGCAAAGCACAGCTCAGCAGCCAAAGCAGGAGGGAGAGGTCGTCGAAGTGGACGGCGAGGATGATAGGGACAAGCAAGGTACTGGTGGCGACGAAGACGATGCAAGGGATGGGGCCCAGGCTTAGCTTTCGTTTCTTCTTTTTTAGTTTTATTTTGTATCCAAGATTGGGAGGTGCCCGGTTAATTGTACCTCCCTATCACTATCTTTTAATGAATTTTCTTTCCCAAGTTCATCGCTTATCGAATTCTTATATGCTTTATATCTAACATTTTTGAAGTGCGGTTGTTCTCGAGTAGATATTTTCATACTTCAGGGTGAAGAGTTTCTCAGGAATGTAGTTTGGCCTTCGTTTTGTCGAGTCTACATTATCCTTAGATTTGAAATTGAATTGGGAATTCGTTCCATGTTCGATGCTCCTTGGGAGGGGCGTCTCTGGACCATAGTTTTCCAAACTCCCTTTTTCATTCTTATTGTTGCCAAGTTTAATGACTCGATGGTTATCGAGTTAATCCGAGTAGGGATCCCCATCTCGGTTAGGCAGAGCATAGCGGCATGTGATAACCCGTACCCTGTTGCCCCCGAGACTTATTTAAGTTTGTGGAAACTTACACAAGTCTAATGGTGGTCGGGCAATTATTATGCCAGGGTGACTTTGTTCAGGTGGTCTGCATGGCAACAGACTAATGATTGGCTAAATACTGATCAGTCCCCCAGTTTAGTTAATTAGGACAACTTTCCCTCTTCGGGAGTTGTAGTCTGGTCCTCCAGGCTGGAGTTACGGTATCCCTCTTCTGGATATGTCGATTCCTTAAACACTTATTACTCGATGGAAGAGTGTAGGAATTGATATTTCATTGATATTTTGTATTTACATTCTAGTCCCATTCAATAGGCCTAGTTACAAAAAAAAATATAGCTAGAGGTCAAAAGTATTTTTGGCTGAGATTAACAAAAGAATTTCTTAAGAAGCTCGGCATGCCAAGAATCACCGAGCAAGCTACCCTCCACATTTGATAGTCTGTAGGTGCCTGGACGGATAATTTCGACGACCCTATACGGCCCGTCCTATTTTGGACCAAAGGATCCCACCTTGGGCTGTAGAACCGTGACCTTTTTTAGTACTAAATCTTTGACCTTGAAGCTTCTCGATTGTACCCGTTTGTTGTAATATCAAGCAACGAATTAATTCCAAGCTGCATTACAGATTGCTACCTGGTTCCTCTTTTCCTCGAGCAAGTCAAGTTCGGACATCATGACCTCAACATTTCGAGTTTCATCATGATGCTTAACCCTGAAGCTAGGCAATCCCACATCCTCTAGGATGACTGCCTCTACTCCGTATACGAGTGAAAATGGAGTCTCTCTGGTAGCTATCTGAGTAGTTGTTCGATAAGCCTAGAGCACTTTTGGGAGCTCATCAATCCATGCTCCCTTGAGGCCTTTGAGCTTCTTCTTCAAGTTATCCTTGATTGTTTTGTTGACTGCTTATACCTGTCTGTTGCTCTATGGGTAGCTTAGGAAGGAGAAGACTTTCCTGATGTCGAGCTGCTCGCACAGGTGAAGGAGACTTGAGGACTCAAATTGTTTAGCATTATCGGTGATGATGGTATGCAGGATTTCAAACCGACAAATGATGTTTTTTCACACGAAGTTGGTACACTTTGCCTCTATCATTCTGGTGCATGGCTCCACCTCGACCCATTTGGTGAGGTAATCAATGGCTACGATGCAATACTTAAATTAGGACCAGGCTTGAGGAAGGGGCCCGATCAAGTCAATGGCCCATTTGGAAAATGGCCACACCGACGTTACTAAGGTAAGTGGCTCGGCGTAGTTTTGAGCACCCTTGCAAATTGCTGGCATTTGAGGCATTTTCACGTGTAGTCTTTGCAATCCTGCTCCATTGTCGGCCAGTAGTAGCCCTACCGGAGACATTATTGGGCCAAGAATCGCCCCCTAGAATGGTTTCTGCATAGGCCTTCGTGGATCTCCTTTATTAGATACTCGGCCTTTTTAGGCCCTACGCACTTTAGACATGGCGTGGTGTAGCCTCGTCGATATAAATTTCTATTGATCATTGAATACTGGGCCAAGCTGTTGTGAATCTAACGTACCTCTTCTCGATCGTCGGGCAATTCGGCTGTAATCAAGTATCGGATGATTGGATCCATCCATGTGGCCTCGGGCTCTTTCGTCACACTTGCTACACCTTGTTTATGCTTGGCTTGGCTAATCTTTCAATGAGGACCGAGGCTAGGTCATTGTCGTCCAGACCTGATACGAGCTGAGCGAGTGCATCTGCCTTTGAGTTTTTTGATCTGAGGATCTACTTGAATGAATAAGACTTGAACTGCCTGAGTAGCATCTTGATCTCTTGTAAATATGCGACCACTGACTCTATTTGGGCTTGAAATACTCCAATGACTTGCTGGACAACCAGCATTGAGTTGCTATGGATGACAATGCGATCTACCCCAAGATCTCTGGCAATTCAAAGTCCAGCTAGGAGCACTTCATATTTTTCTTTGTTGTTCGAGGCCTTGAAGTTAAATCGGAGTGCATAGATTACTTTGTAACCGTCTAGGCTTGTCAACATCAACCCGGCGCCTGAACCTTCCACACAAGAAGATCCATCAACAAAAAGCTTTCATTTTGGTTCTGACATGGCGCAATCCTCACTACAGCTACTAGTGTCTTGTACCTCCACTAGCGCCTTCTCAGCCAACGATGTGCCTTGCTCGGTATCAGTGAACTCGACGATGAAATCTGTGAGGGCTTGAGCTTTGATGGCTGTCCTCGACACAAAATGGACATCATATTGGCTGAGCTCGACTGACCATTTGGCCATCCTTTGCGATATCTTCGGGCTCTAAAGAACTTGCCAATGAGGGAACTTGGTCTAGACCCGTATAATGTGGCCTTAAAAATAGGGGTGCATCTTCCGAGCAGAAGTGACCAATGCAAATGCCAACTTTTCAGGTAGGGGGTACTGCTCCTTGGCATCCTATAACACATGACTTATGTAATAAATGGGCTTCTGGACTCCGTCTTCTTCTCGGCCAAGAACCGAGCTTACAGCCTTCTCAGACACTACTAGATATGCGGTTAATATTTCTCCAGGCAAAGGTTTGGACAGGAGCGGGGGTGTAGCTAAAAACCTTTCCAAATTTTGGAATGCTTTTTCACACTCCTTGCTCCACTTAAACCTCCTCTTAAGTGCCTTAAAAAATGGATAGCGCTTGTTGGTAGCCTGGGAGACAAATTTGGAGAGAGCCGCAATCATGTTGATGAGTTTATGCACTTCCTTTATGGTTTGAGGTGAGTGCATATCTATAACTGCTTGGACCTTAGCTGAGTTAACCTCTATTCCTTGTTGGTTGACTAAAAATTTGAGAAACTTTCCTGAGCTAACCCTAAATGCACACTTTACTGGGTTGAGTTTCATCCCATATTCCCAGAGAATGTTGAAGTTTGCTCTAAGATCTGTCATGTGGTCTTCTGCTTAGACAGCTTTTACCAACATTTTGTCCATGTAGACTTCCATTGTTTTGCCAATCAGCTAGGCAAACATATTATTGACAAGCCACTGGTAGGTTGCCCTGGTGTTCATTAGCCCGAAGGGCATTACCACGTAGCAGTAGAGCCCTTGGTCGGTAACGAAGGCTAACTTTACTTGATCTTCCTTAGCCATTCTTATCTAATTATATCCAGAATATGAGTCCATGAAGCTAAGCAGCTCATGGCCAGCCGATACGTCGACGAGCTGGTCTATCTGAAGAAGCATAAAGTAGTCCTTTGGGTAGGCCTTATTTAGGTCGATGTAGTCTATACAAACTCGCCATTTCCTGTTTGCCTTCTTGATGAGAACAACGTTAGCTAACCAGTTTGGATATTTAACCTCTTTGATAAATCCTGCTTTTAGGAGCTTATGGACCTCATCATTGATAGTAGCGTATCTTTTTGAATTGAAAGCCCTTTTCTTCTATATCACCGGTTTATAATTGGGTCGAACATTGAGCCAGTGATAGATTATACTCGGATTGATGCCGGGCATGTCTTCGTGAGGCCACACAAATACATCCCGATACTCGATAAGGTGCTCCTTGAGGTCGGCCCAGATCTCAGTTTGCAGCTGAGATTTGAGTTGGACAATGCACTCAAGATGCAAAGGGTCTAGGCTGAACAGCACCAAGTCTATGACAGGGGTGGCTCTCACCTCTTCCTTATAAAGTCGAGGACCAAGGTCAGAAAGCATCTTGGGTATAGGGTCGATAAGAAGATCTATCTCGCCAACCATGTAGATGGCTGAGATGTTTAATTACTAAGCTGATGCTGCACAGACAGCATTTGCATAACAAGCTCGGGAGTCTCTTTATAATGAGCGGATTACTCCAACCCCATCCTCTGTGGCAAATTTCATTCCCAAATGATATGTGGAGACTACGGCCTTTAGTGCATTCAATGTTGGGCGACCGATAATGATATTGTACTAGGAGGGTTTATCGACGACCAAGAACTCGACAACATGTGTCACCCGAATAGCACCCTCCCCGAAGGTCATAGGTAGGCTGACCTTCTCGACTGCTTGGACGCATGCACCCATGAAGCCATAAAGCGAGGTCTGGACCGGGACTACTGTAGCATTACTGATTTTCATTTTGTCAAAGGCTCGTTTGAATAGGATATCAGTCGAGCTACTGTTGTCAATCAGCACTTGCCACACTATATTGTTGGCGATGTATATTAGACATGCATGCCCTAATGGAGTAAAAATGTAATGAGTTTTTGGAGACATTTTTATCAATAAAGAATTTATTATTTATATACCAAATATTGTCCTCTTTACGTTCATATTTGTTGAATGTATGATAAGCAAACAATAGTCTAAGACTGTCGGTCTAAACCTTTAAGAATTGGGCATATGATGGACAGATTATGCGAAAGACACGATTCTTAAGGTGACGGTCTAAATCATAAGATCCGCAATCGAGGAAATAAAGTTGGGTGCTTTATTCATGTAAAGATTGTTATATTGTCTATATCCCTATTGGGAGATGGTTTGTCTTGACCATCGGAGGTGGACTCTGTGAATAGAAACATTGACACGTTGTCATAGGTGACGATGTGTTGGATCGGGACATAAAGTGAATTGATTTGGATTAATAATTCTGTCTTGGCAAATCAATTCACTTTAGACAATCATTTGTATTGCATCTTAATCCTGAGATGACTAGTGGGCCCGTTGTCTTGACTTGTGT
>CAMOHE010042723.1:6218-17910 GCA_946598075.1 Artocarpus hirsutus | reverse complement strand
AAAAAAAAAATCCTACAAATAGTGGCATTTAATACATGCAACATCAAAACAAAAAGTACATTAATAATTTTTAAAACCTACAATCAATTCTCCTATAATATATATAATATATAGGTCTTTTGAGATTGTACGTTTTCAAGCCGTTGGATTTAGTCAAATAATTTTTTCTACAGATCTGATTGTGATACTCACTGGAAAGTTGCTTAATATGTATTTTATAAAAAAGACTAAACACAAAATAATGTGGCGAAGAGAGATGACAACAGAATACACTTTTCCACCATTAATGGGAATCACAGCAAGAAAAACGGCCTGCAAGTGGGTTTAATTAATTAAAACCAATTGTTTTAAATTTGACTAGGGAAATCTAGGACTCACGTTTTGTCCGAAAAATAGTATAATCTTAACTATTTATCTTATGCAATTTCACAACATGGGTCACTTGCTATTTTCCAAAATATGATAGAACCAATTGACCAAAAATTAGTGCATTGAATAATCCCAAATTCATATTCCTTTGAGCAGAATATGTCATATATATGCTCACAAATTTGATCAATATTCAACGCAAACTTTCGAATGCTCAAAAAGATGAATAATTGAGAACTTTCACTTGGTTGGGGCCTGACCAATAAGATTGTTAATATTTGTGTTACATGAATCTGACCAAAGTGGAAATATGTTTTGCATTAGATTATGCTTAGTCCTCTGGCCTAAAATGCATCGGGAGGCTTTACATAATAATAAGTTTGACAACACTTTCAAAACCGAAATGTTTTATGTGTACAAAACAGTTTTTAGAAGGTCAAATTTTCAAGTCGCCATATATAGATTCTAGCTACCGTTAAAACGAGTCGAATGTCAGCTAGAACAAGTACAACTATAAGGAGGTTAATACCGAAAACGGTTAAAAAATTAAAAAAAAATGAAATCTTGTAACTAGTCGCAAAATTATATAGAAAATTTTTATTTATCCTATGTCTATGATTATTTGTTGAAACTTTTTATATGTGGAATTAAAATTAGGGGACTTTTCAAGCGGGAACCTCACAGTGGTATACCTTTCGAAACTATTAGAGGTGATTTTTATATATTTGATAGCTAAAAATCAAATACCTATCGGTGAGTATTTTTTTTGGTTCTTACTGAGAAATTGTCTTAAACCTATACACAAAGACAAGACTGTCTTTGTACTCGACATGGAAATGGAAAATACCTCCTTTTGTTTTTACTCATGTGCCAAGATTTCATGTATTGTTATAATTACTATTAGTTTTTGGGTACCTTAGAAAGTCAGCCATATATGTCAAAACAGGAGAGATAAAATAGCAATAATATGATGATTATACTACGTCTGTTTGCGTGACGCCCCGGGAGGGGGTCAGTAGCTTTAGGTAAAGAGGATAATAATTAAAGTAAATTAGAAGAAATAAACAAGGTAAATGAAGAAAAAGTAAATAAATAAAATAGATTTCTCATTTGAAATATCATCGAAAATAAATAATATCATCGGCAGTCACCATTATGTAAACGTTATGAAGGTGGGCCGAGATCTTATCCTCATTAACCATCACGTGGATATTTATCACGAAGATGGGTAAGTAAATAAAACACAAAAAACATCAATAATAATAATAATAATACAAGAATATTGAAAATCATCGTCTTTGAAATAAATGACGCGGTGACATCATAAAATACAGATTATAATAATAATAACAAAATCACTATGAATCATCATTTACAAAATATATCAAAGTATGTATTTAATATAAACGACAATATCGGGACTAGTCATATAGTATATGTATCATACCACAGTTTCAAGAAAATACCATTTCTACCCAAGAGCCAGGTTTCGATCTTCGGACCTTTCTCTCTCTTTAAACTTGAAAGGAGGATTTTAAAAAAATAGAAAAACGTGAGCGGAAGGCTCAGTAGGATAATTAGTTAAAAACAATTTGTTTAAAAAACAATAATCATAGATAAAAAAATCATTTGCAAACAAATCTAATGATCTTGACAAAAATAAATAAATACTCACTTGTAAGAAATTTGATAAAAGGTCACCATGTGGGTTTTGGAAATCCAAAAAAGAATATCGAAATACTATTCTTCAAAATCAGGACAAAAATTATATGTACAATCATTTAAAAATCAAGCATTTAGCCAAGACAGTTTGAAAAGGGTTACCAAGGAAAGGGATAAAAATATCCTACCTTATTTAAAATTCTAATAACATAAGCTCTAAATAAAATTCAACATATGCTTTACATACGTTTAAAACCTTGAAAACTGTATTTATAATCAGAAATCATATTTAACAAATATTATTATGTCAGTTTAATTATCAGTCTGCCTTTTTGACTCAAAATAATCCTAACACAAGATCATAATCCTTTTGAAACATTTCAGAATTGTTAAATATTGAAAACTAGGGTTAAAATACAATTTCATATTGCCCAATCGGCTTGCCAAACACCATGAACTGGCCTGCCGAACCTACACAGTTCGGTCTTTTGAACATTTAGACTGGCCTAGCGAACTGACTTGAGTTCGGCCTGTCGATGACATGAATCCAGCCTGTTGAACTCATGAATCCGGCATGCCGAAGATCAAGTTTGGCCTGTCGAACTGGCAAAATCTAGGAACCCGAAACTTCGAGTTTTGGCGACCTTGAGCTCAAAATCTAATTTTAAAGCCAGTTTTTCAATGTCCAGATTATGAAATTCACACAGAAAGGATAGAAAATCATAGTAGAATAAGTTTAAACAATTTTCTCCAAATTTAAACTCAATTTCATAATTGATTTGAAAATAAAAAAAACTGCAAAAACTTGATTAAGTTTATTTTTGTTCAAATAAAGCTTAAATCCATGATAAAACAGGTCTTATAAGCTTAGATTAAACATTATCTAAGCTCACCAAAGTTTGAATTGCAAAATACATAAAAATTCAAAATAAAAATAAAAAATTTGGAGAGAAAAAGGCTAACCTCAAATCAATGTTTTTGAAGAAGATTTTTGACTTGAATCTCCATCTCTTAGCTTCAAATCAATGGGTTTAAATATTGAGAATGAAATTTAGCAAAGAAAATGGGAGAGAAAGAGAGACGGGAATGAGAGAGAGAGAGAGACGAGAGAGAGGGCTGCGAGAAAAAGAGAGAGAGCGTGAAAGAAGAAAAAGGAAGGGAAAAAGAAAAATAAAAAGAAAAGACCCAAGGGTAATTTCATAAATATGAGAAAAATGTGAGGTAAAATATCATTTGGTATTTTAAAAACTAAAAATCAAAATTTTTAAATATAACGGATGAAATAAAATCTTAAATTACTAAAATTAACACTAAATTTATACTTGGTACACTTAATAATTAAACCTAACATGATTAACCTTACTTTAAAATTCAGAGCATTACAGTTGCTGGCAAAGAAGCACAAGCACAAGCCACCATTAACTAACTCAAATCCATTTTCCCTCACTCTGATTGATTGAGAAAAATTTATATATTCAGAGAGAGAGAGAGAGAGAGCAAAGTTGGCTACCGGCCAACTAAATTCTTCCGTCTGAATCTCTTTCAAATTTCAAGCCCATAACTCTTTTTGAGTCATATTTCAAAGAACAAAAAAGAAAATTAGAAAGCAAAAAGAAAAGTCAAAAAATGGAAATGAGAGAGAAACTCCAAAACCACATTGGAATTCTCTATCTATAAATACACAGGAAAGCCAAGTCCCTTCATGTCAAAGCATATCTTATATTCATTTTTGTTTCCAATATTTCCTCTCTCAACATTCTTCAAAAGTGCACACTTTTGTGATCATCAAAGAAGGACAAATGATGTCTCCAAAAACCCCATTAGCTCTAGTTCTTGTTATATTATTTTCTTCTTTTTCATTCTCTTTATGCAGATACCACAAGGGCCCACTTTCTTATTATCCTTATGATCAAGCTTTTTATAATCTCCATGGCCAATATGATAATCATAGGAGTCCTAATTATGGACTTATGACAAGGCTTATAAGGAGAGCAAGCTCTCCTTCCTCTTCACCGCAGGTATTCAATGTTGATGATTTTGGAGCTGGAGCTGATGGAACAGATGATAGTCAGGTGTGTGTGTGTGTGTGTAAACTCATTTTCACTTTTGTATACAATATGGCCCTTATATATGTGTGTGTATGTAAACTTGTTCATGACCATGAATTTGTATTAAGTGAACAATAATATGTAAAACTTTGCGTTTTGTTTTGTTTTTGTTTTTTTTTAGGCATTTAGCAAGGCTTGGAAGATGGCTTGTTCCTCTAGAGGCAGTGTTGTTTTAGTCCCCATGAACAAGGTTTATCGTCTTAAGCCTATAAAGTTTTCAGGACCTTGCAAATCTTACGTCACAATGAGGGTGAGTTCAGCATATATGTGTGTGTGTGTATACACATACACTGTATATTTATTCGTGTGTGTATATATACCGTATATTTATCGTGTGTGTATATACCGTATATTTATACACGTGGGTGCGCGCGCGCGTATATGTGTACATTTCTGTGTATATGTGCAAACATGGTGTAAGTGGAAGTTTAAATTAATGTTTAACAAGTTTGTATTTGTACTAATTATTGTTTATCATGTTCATTTGAGTAGATCTCTGGAGTGATCAAAGCTTCGCCGCGCCAGTCAGATTACGAGAAGGACAGACGGCACTGGATTCAGTTTGAGGGTGTAAACAACTTGAGGGTTGAAGGTGGTGGCACTATCAATGGCAATGGAAGGACATGGTGGCAAAACTCTTGCAAAATCAACGAAGCCCTTGTAGGCCCACCATTTATTTAATCAACTAATATTGCTTAATTTAATATTAAATGTCACTCGTATGACTAATCGTGCTATACATTTTACTCATTTTTTTTTTTTTTTTGGTGACCGTCCAATATTATTTCACAGCCATGCAAGCACGCCCCAACGGTAAGCTCGTGGACCTAGCAAATTGTTGTTAACCTAATTGCTTTTTTTAAAGCTAATCAAATTATAATCGAGATCAAATAATTTATATTTGATAGGCCGTGACATTCTTAGAATGCAACAATTTGGAAGTGGCTAATTTGAGGTTCAAAGACGCGCAACAAATGCACATGACCTTCCAGAAATGTGTGAACGTCGAAGCGTCGAATTTGCAAGTAATTGCACCAGAAAATAGCCCTAACACTGATGGAATTCACATCACAGAATCACAGAATATTCAAATCATGAACTCTATTATAGGAACAGGTGATAATCTAATTTGGATTCTAATAGTACTTTTTATTTTCAATTTTAGTATATATACATATAATTATTTAAGTCAGGCCAACAACTTAACTATGTATATTTTTATTTGACTTGTTTTGTTTTTATTTTTACTTTTATTAAAGGTGATGATTGTATCTCAATTGTAAGTGGGTCAAAGAACGTTAGAGCTACGGATATAACTTGCGGTCCTGGTCATGGAATTAGGTATTTGATCACTTATAGTTTTTATTAAAATAATACATTAGTTTGATGAACTAAAAATACCTTATTTAGTTTGATAAACTAAATAGGGTATTTTTATTTCTGATATCTACACTTCAATATGGGAAATAATTAAGTTGGATATAAAGGTTGCTATTACAAATAATTACTACTTATTTTTATGCAGCATTGGAAGCTTAGGTGCGGACAATTCAGAAGCTGTGGTCTCCAATGTGATGGTGAATAGAGCAACATTTTCAGGAACCACTAATGGAGTCAGAATAAAGACTTGGCAGGTAATTGAAAATAATTTGTTCCAAAACATTCAAACTTCTATCTTAATATATATATATATATATATATATATATATATATATTATACATACTTACATCCAATAGAAAACATTTTTAGGTTTCAAACTTCAGGCAAAGCAGAAAGAAAAAGTCATCCACTATTTTTATCGAGTGCAAAGTTGAAACATTACCCTTATGGAAAAATTGGTAAAAACTTGTCAAGGGTCAAAAAAGTATGCTCAAGTTTTGCCTAAATTCTAGCATATTGTGGGCAAAACATGTTTTGCTCTTGCACAAAACAAAACTAGGTAGAGAAAATCTCAAGCTATTATATTATGGCAAAACGAGATACGGAAGTATTTTTACTCTATTGATAGGTATTGTTATCTTAATCTTTGAATTAGAAGCAGTTTTTTATTACATGTTGCAAATTTTCAACGTAAATACTTACCGATCAAATATTAATTAATTAAACGAATATCTAAATGTCCTATCATAAGAGCTACCTAATTATCTCCATAAATAAAAATCAATAGGAGAAAACAAAGTGTAAAAGTATTGACTACGCTCTGGTAATTAACTAGTGAGGTTTTTTCTAAACCCTCCTACTTCACATGAACTAACTTACCGAAGAAATTAGTTACTAACAACTTTTTGACTTAGTTGCGGACTAAACTTAAAATTTTGTTACAACAATACTTGACTTAATGTATAATTAGTACAGCTTCCTACTTCTTGACCCACGTATGACCTATGTTTACAATATTAACTGATTAAGTCATATTCACCCAACAATCACGTACCAATTTTTTTCTTACTTCTTAGTCACTATCCACATGATACATAAAAGTTTGTTGTGAAAATTATATAGCTTTAGTACGTGACATACGCCACAAAACTAGCATAAAAGTTAGTGACTATTTTAGTGGGAATATACTAATATACGTATTAGTTTTTTTAGTTGAAATGTACGTAAAAGTTTGAACTTTGCAACATATGACTCATGCATATCTATAATAATATTATATTATAGATGACAGAAAATTATTGCGTGTGCTTATATACATGTAGATGTTTTATCAAGCAACAAAAAAGTCATTAGTAACAAAAGCACCAAACGCAAGGGAGTAACAAAAGAGAATACTATCTTATGATATTATATGGGTAAAAAAATCTCAATTTTATCTGTTTTAAGTCATCCTCATAATCTTTTTGAAACTTTTGTTTTGTTTTGTCTGTTAAACACCATTTTAATTTGAACCTCATAGATTCAAACAACCAAAACCTTTATATCAAAACATCACCTAATCATGTCTTTTTTTGGGGTCTGTATATAATCATTATATATATATATATATATATGTGAAACATAACATAATTTATAGTTATATATGTGTTGTGTTTTGACTAAAGTTGGTACATATGTATATGCAGGGGGGATCCGGGTATGCAAAGAACATCATCTTCCAAAACATATCAATGCGCAATGTGAGCAACCCCATTATCATAGACCAAAATTATTGTGATGAGAAGGAACCATGTCATGAACAGGTACTCAATACATAATTTTGATGAAAACAAATTATTATTATCATAAATAAGTGTAAAATTACAATTTTGTCCCAGCAGTTTTACTCAATTATTATTTTTCTAATATGAGTAAGACTCGATATTCTTTTTTTTTTTTTTTAACTTCTTGCCATCAACTTACGTGGCTGGTGTTTGAGCCAAAAAAAGAAAAAAAAAAGCCTTGCGTTACTGCTACAAATTATAAGTTTTTTTATTAGTAGATGTAACTTTTCCAGTACTAATTAACGCAATAATATTTTAGACACGTAAACTAATAAAAATAAGGAAAACTCACCTGCCACCTTAAAACATAATGTTAATTACTACTGTTAATTAGTACTAATTATCTTTTTTTTAATCAATATCGGCAGGTTTCAGCTGTGCAGATAAGCGATGTGACATACAGCAACATCAAAGGAACCAGTGATTCCAAAGTGGCAGTGAAGTTCGACTGTAGCAGGAACTTCCCATGCCAAAGGATCACGTTGCGGAATGTCCATTTTGTCCCCGAAGACGAAGGCGATTCCGTCGAAGCTTCTTGTGAGAATGTTTGGCTCAACAAAATAGGGAGTGTTTCTCCTAAATGCAATTGAAGTTAAATTAGGAGATTATTGGGTCAAACATAAATATTTTCCTTTATTTGTTTTAATGTTATGATCAAGAGTTATGTTGTGGGCCTATAGGTGTAAATATGAATAATTTCGTTATAGGTTTGCTTGAGTCAGTCGTTGATTCATGTCAGTTTACGTTTTTGGCCAGGTGATATGGTTGATACTATACCCTAAAGTTTCACAAACAAGGAATAAATTATGGGGTTTCTTTGAATACATTTTCGTTATTTTTGTTCAATTTTATTTTGACCGAGAATGACCAAAACTCACAAACTCTCTTTTATTGTTCAAAACCACACCCTATCGCGAGATATATATATATATATATATATATATATATTTACTGTATATGTATCCATGCATATATCTCACAATTGTTCTATTTAAATCCACTCAAAAGCTTTGCGCTTGAAATTGGGCCTCTATACTGGGCCAGGCTTACATGTCCCGTAGCCCAATAGTTAAATGGGCTTGTTCATGTCGATCGAACAATCCAAGATTTCCTTTTCTTGTCCAATATCTTCCTCCAATTTCTTTCCTATGAACACTTTGCTACAACTAGCCTCTCCAGTGACTAAGACTTTTTGCAGTTAAATACTATGCTGTGGAAAATGAATTGAGATGTATGGAATATAACGGGCCGGTTGACAAGGCTTTTACTTGCGCTTTTAAGCTCGAAAAGAAGAAAAGTAAAACCCATGGCTCTTTAATGAGTGCTCTGAATCATATTTACAAAAGAGCTAAAACAGACCAAAATAATTTTAAAATTTGTTAGTAAGTAATAAAAATGTTATCATGAAGTTTACAATATCTTATAAAACTTTATACAAGTTTTACTGTCTATCTCACAGATCATATAAACACTTTTAACAGTAGCTTATGGACTTCAAAAATCAAACATGCCGGTTGGTGGTGGCTAATGGTTTAAAAATGCCATTGCCTTGTTTTTTCTTTTATTTTTTTTTAAAAGGATTATGATGCACTCTTTGAAGAAATGGAAAAGATTGAAATGCTAAACTTCTGACTCAAAATATTAAAACAGGATAAAGCGATTTATCAAACCGTTGACTTAAAATTTAAAAAAGAAAAGGAAGAAATCATATAGACTATTTTTATAACCAAGATGGACAACTAGGCTTCAACTTCACAGTGTGACCTATCCGAAACTGGATTATTATTATTATTATTATTATTATTATTTAAGTATTTTGTAGTAGGGTGTTAAAAAATACTTTACACAACTGCGTAGTCATGAAACGTCAAATGACATTGTAATTACATCATAACCAAAAAGATAATGCAAATTTAATGAGTATGTGATGGTTTAACATTGTACGGAACTAAGAGGGTAATTTTTTAATCTCTTGTCAGAGAATTTTTTTTTTTGGGCTAAAAAAGAGAAGTGCTTTATATGCTGGAAATTGTTCCCTTGCATTCAACTCACGGATTGTGAAACTTGTATAATTGGGTGGCACAACAAAATGTATGGTCCAGAATTAAGGTTGGAGAGAAAGTTGGTGATATGGGAAGTACCCGTATGCAAGTACAAGAACATTTTGATGGGGATTTTAAGGCCAACATTCACACGTGTGAAATGTACAATAATATTTTCATGATCCCTTTTGCCTCTATAAATAGCACCTTCATGGTAATTCTATCTTACCCTCTTCTATAAATAGCACCTTCATGAATTCAAATCTCACAGATAATATCCAAGTGTTAATTCAAACATACGTTCAAAACTCTGTTAATTAGCTTTTCCTCAAAGAAAAAAATAATTCTAGTGAATATGGGTTCGCTTGTTTTGTAGTTGTGCTCATGATGCTGTGGTTGATGCAATACTCAAAAACATCATATTGTGCTACCACTTTTATTGCAGTTGTAGCGAAAGACGGTTCAGGCGATTTCACCACTTTTAAATTAATTTTTTCATAAAAATTTTATTATATAACATAAATAAACATCTTATTGACATTATCATTAAATAATAATATTAATGTTCATTTGTAGAATATTAATATTAAATTTTACCATAAAATGACTTTACACAACGGGTTTTTGAGAAACCATTGTGTAAGGTGGTTTGTTTTTCCTTAGCTTACACAACCATTGAGGATTATCAACCCATTGCAAATAAGTCACTGTCTATATTTGTCTTCACCACACTTCAAGAAGAACTTTCGTCGCTAACTGTATATGCACAAGCTATCATGCAGGCTGGACTAATGATTCAATGCCCTATATTGAGAGCAATAACTGGTATGACACGCCTATATTTGTGACGTTCAAAGATATTTATTTTATGCTCAACTTTGACAAAATTACAGTTAGCTATATAATTGTATACCTCAGGTAATAAATCTATCGTTATTTATCTGTCTTGAAAATCAAGTAGACTTTTATTGTTATTGAAAATAAGTTTGTGCATTGATTCTATTGCAGTCTTTTGGCTGAACAATGTGAACGTGCAAACATAAATGATCAATTCGGCTTCATTTCTCCATCGGCTATCTCATGTGGTGCAAGAGGTAGAGATGATTACGATGTTAGAGAGCACGCCGTGGCTCTTTTGGTCCCTTTAGAACATGCACCGAGAGAGAAAGCATTCTTTATGCCACACAATGTTGCGGAACATTGGATGCTGGCACTTATTCAACCATGGGAGTACATGGTTTTTTGGTTTGATCCCCTTAGAAATAGACAATGCCATGATTTTATGAAAGTTGTTAGTCGGCGAATGTGATTTTTTGTTGTAAACTAAGGTTTGATATATATGTTATGTTATTGTGTTGAATTCTTCTTTATTTTGACAAATCTTTGGGGCCTTCAATGATTGAAAAGTTGCAATGGGAGACAATGTAACACATCATCAAGACGGTAAAACAGTTTATAAATCCCGTAAGTGTCAAAGACAATCCGACAACATTGAATGTGGTTATTTTATTTTACATTATATGCGGGATATACTTTTTACAAATAATGGCATGGTCGAACTTGCACGAAAAAAATTTTACACTGGTGATGATTTACTTGAGGTTAGAATTGAGTAGGTAAACTATTTAAATTGGTTTCTAGTTTGTAGGTAATAGTAGAAAATTTTTGTGTATTTGAGCATGTGATGTGTTGTAAACTTTGTGTACTTAACATATGTTGTAAAAATTTTAAGTTAAATATAAATGTTGTAGCAACCCCCTCTCCCTCTCTCCCTCTCCCCGGGAGGAAAGAGAGGAGAGGATGCCATGCATCGTTCGTTCATGCATGTGAAAATGGGCCAGTTCGGCAATCCGATCAGAGACACGATAGGAAAAATAATCAAACCTTAACTCAACCTTAATGTAGAAATTATCTTATCATTACCAGTGAAAATATTAAGATTACAACACTTATACAAAAGCTAGAAAATCCCCTAAATGTCCTCAATAACAATTCTTAGTTTCTAATAACATCAAAGAAATACTTAGAAATAAATATTGCATCTTAGACTCGTCATGGGACCTTGGACCATTCTTGCTCAGTCATCTACATTCTTACTTGGAAACTCACCTGCATCACGAGAACTATATAAGCATAATGCTTAGTAAGTAAACCACGATAGTTCCACATAAAAACATACTTTTAGAAACATACATTTCTTTTAGGTTTTTGGGCTCGTAGCATAACGTTAATCTCAAGCAGTCAGAACCCTTAACATTCATTCATAGATGGTCCCTATCTTGGAACATGCTTCCTTAAGGATTTGAC
>CAMOHE010042722.1:0-14946 GCA_946598075.1 Artocarpus hirsutus | reverse complement strand
AAAAAAAAAAAAAAAAACTCTTTGAGTGAGGAACTAAGCTGATTAGTGATTTTTTCCATGTCCTTAGAAGCACTACCAGAGGTGGAGACGGCTCCAATTAAAATTTTATATTTGTTTATAGATACGTCTTTGAAGGGGCTAAAAGTAAGACATTTTTTCATTAAGCACCCACGATTGTGAAGCACCTTTTTTTCACTAGTACCAACTAGTGATTCATTCAATAACAACACCCAATCGTTGGAAGACTAACCCCTGTTTAGTATAGTGGTAAGAATTATTGTTTCTACCATAAATTTAATTATAAATAGTAAAAAACTCTCATATGTTATAGTAATAATAAAAAAATTTATTACAGTACAAAACTCTCACATGTTACAATAAAAATAGTTCTAACTAACGGTTACCATCCCTTTCTAAACACCACCTAAGTGATTTTAGATTAAGAGATTGATCCTTATAAGGTCACCAACAACCCGTTGTGAAATACCATAAGTAGATTGACACAAAAACTAAAACGGAAAGTGGAAAAACCACGTCTACAGATACAACACAAACACAGAAAGGAACAAAACATAAAGAAGCATCGTCGTCGTTAAACTAAAAAAGCCACCACAGCAACATGAACAAGACTATTGGCAATGAGCCGACCAACATGACCACGAAGGACAGAACGGTGAGGACCCACGTGACTCCACCAACGAGAAGCACCACGACGACATCGATGAAGACCCAACCGACTCCACCTGCTGGGACACGTTGAGGGAAATTCTTGTTCCATAAAATATCTTAAAAAAACCGATAAGAAAAATGTTGGCAGGGTCTCTCATCAAGTTGGTATCCTCTTCAAGGCATGAGGATCGTCCTATTGATGATAAGAGGAAGAAGAACGTGAAGGAGAGGTTGGGGATTTCCAATGGTAACAGGAGAAGCTACACCATTCTTGGCGGAAGACTTCATTTTGTGAAGTTTGAGACGCACAAAATTAATGAGTGCTTGGACTTTATCTATTCGAAGGAGCTTCACCGTGGTGGTATTATCATAACACTCCCCTTTAATCTACTTTTGTTTAATTTGAGTCTATTATAGACTCTAATACTATGCTTAATTTCTCATGGATAGGAATTTATTCACATTCTTGGCTTCCTGATGCTCCAGCCAGTGAAAATGCTATAATCAAGGTATTTCATGTTTATGACTTTCTTGCTTTTCAATTAGTTGCTGGTCAGAGATGCAAGTTCAGGTCGGTTCATTTTGAAATTCTGAGCAATTAGTCTATTTGAATCCAAATGCCCCTAAAATAGACAAATGAGGAGGAGAGGAAAAAAGTTATCAGAACTCATCTAGCTCAACTCTGGTTTACCCTCAACACATTATTTTGAAAAGCTGAATAATTGTCATAGTGATATCATCTACTGAATGGCTATTTGTTTTACTCAATGGCTATGTGTTTGTGAAGCATTTTTTGCACACCATGCTTCTATGCTACAAGGGCCAATTCAAGTTAAAAGTGAAAAATTTAGCATTTTTCTAGTTATTTTACCTACTATTATGAAATTGGAGTTTTGATATTTCATCAGAGTCAAATGTATCCTTGTCAAAAACAAATTAATTTGTTGCTTTATGGGCTATGATTTTAAGTTAAAACTAAAAAGCCAGTTTGATTCATAGATTTGAACAAAAAAAAAAACGAAAATCATTTTTTTTTTGGTGAGAAAAAACAGTGCGGTAAAAAGGTTTAAACTGTAGTTCAAACCTATGAAACTAACAGCACGAAAGTTATCTGTTTTTGCGTTATCGGTTCATGGAGTGATAACTAGCTGATGCTTGTGAGAAGGCCATAGGTGGCGGGGCATACAAGTTTGCAGACATATTAAAAAAAAGGCTGGGTGTTACTCTTGACAAAGAAGATGAAATGGATTGTCTTGTCACAGGAGCAAACTTCTTGTTAAAGGTGGAAGTTCGCTAAATATTTCATCTCTTAGGTTGATCTTTAGTACCTGTGGTTTGCTCGGAGAAAAAAATATAATTTGTCAAGTTTGTTTAATTAATTTTAGGTGCATTTTTATCATCGACAATAAGCATTTTCCCTAATGTTTGATTGGATACTCTGCCATAATTTGTTTAGTAGGCAATTCGTCACGAAGCTTTCACACACAGAGAAGGTTAGAAAGAGTTTGTGCAGATTGACCAGAATGAATTGTTTCCCTATCTTCTTGTAAATATCGGATCCGGTGTTAGTATGATCAAGGTACACTTGGCCTTTCCCCTCCCCTTGTTTCTCTTGATTCTCGAGAACTTCAATATAAGTAATGTCCAAGACGTATTTGTTTCTTACCAACTCGACTTTGGTGTAGGTTGATAGACAGGGGAAATTTCAGCAAGTTAGTAGAACAAATGTTGGTGGTGGTACTTATTGGGGTTTGGGAAGGCTACTAACAAAGTGCAAGAGGTTATTACAATGTTCGAATTAAGACCGTACTAGTCCTTATTGTTTTGGTACCTCTATGGGCCGTCTTTCAGCAACTTCTCTAACTTGTTGTTCTTCCAGTTTCGACAAGTTGCTAGAGCTGAGTCAATGGGGAGATAACAGGACTATAGACATGCTTGTTGGGGACATTTATGGAAGAATGGATTGCTCAAAGGCATGTCCACCACTTGACCTTCTTGCTACCATCATTGAGTTGGCTAATAGCATTGTGCACTATGAGACGGGTGTAAAGGACTTAAAAAGATAGGAATTGGCTGAAAATTATTTTGTTTATTTTGAGTATTGATTATTTTATTCTTTTTATTATTATTATTTGGATGAGTAAAGCATCACTTAATCTTTCGTCATGTCACAGATTGGTCTCTCTGCATCAACCATCGCTTCTAGTTTTGGCAAAGGCTATTTCTGAAAATAAGGAGCTTGAAGACTACAGCCCTGAAGATATTTCTTTATGTCTCTTACGAATGATTTCATGTATTATTGGACAAGTAAGTTTTGAAATTACAAAATTTTGCTATGTTACTATTCAATAACTCAAATGTAGTATCTCAAGAAACAAAAACGATTGGGTGGGGCGGTGGGGTGGGAACTCATCTCTAATAAAGATAACCTTTATCCACATCTTCTGCTAACATGTTTGTTCATATTTACCGCATTTTATGTAATTCTTTTACCTAGAGAAAGTTTTTTGTATTATATACTAGTCCTTTTCAGTTGTAAAGTTTATTATATGTTTCCTTCCTGTAGCTATGTTGCATATTCTGAACCAAGAGGTGTTTATATGTGATAGCTTATGTTAGGTCTTATTACACGTTTTCTGGTGCAGATATCTTATTTAAATGCACTGCGGTTTGGAATTAAGTGAATATTTTCCGGAGGATTTTTCATAAGGGGTCATGCTTATACCATGGATGCTATCTCCTTTGCAGTTCAGTTCTGGTAAGTAGGTTCATTACTTCATTGATGGGCTTAAGGCTAGAAGGAATTATGCCTTCTTCCTAGCTTATTCTCTCTCTATTACCTGGGCAAATTTCATCTGAAATTTTTATTTCTTCGTTAACTCATGCATATTTTTGTTAGATTTTAAATTTTTATTTTATTTTTTTAGGTCAAACGGAGGGGCACAAGCGATGTTCTTGCGACACGAAGGGTTTCTGGGAGCTTTAGGTGCATTCATGAGCCATGAAATGCATGGCCTTGATGATCTGATGGTTCATCAGTTAGTTGAAAGGTTTCCAATGGGTGCGCCATATACTGGAGGAAAGACACACGGTCCGCCACTGGGGGACTTGAATGAGAAGGCAAGTAAAGTTGGCAAATCCTAACATGGGCCTGTTAATTATTTTTTTATTTGTCGGACATGGGTTCTAATCTTTTCATTTTTTTTTCCTTGACCATGTTTCTCACGTGATGCTACATGTTGGGTACAAAGTTGGCTGTTATCCCATATTTAATAAGAGGGTCCCGCGAGTTATTTTATGAAACAGAGTTGGAAAATTTGCTACATTGCGGGGATTCTTGGAATAACATTTCTTTATTATTATACCAAGGCATAAGCTATCAGGCATCAAGTAGGATTAGATTCTTTAAGCAACTAGATAGGTAATATAGTCTGTTAAAAGTAGCTTTGAGATCAACTTTGCGGTTTATTAGAAGCAAATCGGTCAGAACTCAGAAGATATGTAGGTGAAGATACCAAGAGACTCCTCCAGTTTGGACAAGTGAATTTTTAAGCTTGGCATATTGAGGGCAGAAGTTTTAGCAATCAATTCTAGTCACCATTATGGCTGGCTAATTGTTTCTCTGTGTGATATTTTAGCACATCAGTCTGTTCTAGAATTAGCCATTAATTTAATGAACTCCTTTGAGATTTGAAATTTCGTTTTCAGGTAATGAAAGTCTAATTTATTTCTTTTGACACCCTAGCTTTGCGATATGTTCTTCAAGAATACGGCTTTCCTGTGTTCATTTCACCCTTTTTTGTCTTATTTTTGTCTGTGCTGATTCAGAGGAAAGAAAAGCAAAAGCTATTCCCGTTTCTTATTAGGCATTATGTTTGATTTGGTAAATTACCTGGACAGTATGGGGGCTAGAGGCACACGTCTTATTATTGTGCTTCGTAGTATAGCTCAGTTTGAGTATGCTATAATTGAAGACCAAGTAAATATCAGAGATGGGTTAAATTTTTGTCTCATGTTTCTTGTTTATATTATTTGGAATCGTTATGCCCAGATATCATGGATGGAGAAGTTTGTACGGAGGGAACTGAGATTATTGCACCAGTGCCAATGGCTTCGCCTGGAACTACTGGGCTTGGTGGCTTTGAAGTTCCTTCATCCAAAGGTGGTACACTGCGTTCTGATGCCAGCGCTTTCAACGTTGGGGTTCTCCATCTAATGCCAACATTGGAGGTGTTTCCTCTCTTGGCAGACCCAAAAATGTAAATTAAATTACACAATGGACTTGAAACAAATTCACCATCAAAATTTTAGGTGGAAATAATATCATGTTTTATAATACGACGCTTGACATGATAAAGTTTTTCAATTAATTGTGTTTCTGACTTATCTATGACTTACACGCCTACAGGTATGAGCCTAACACCATTGATATCACTTTTCCCGGTGAATTGGAGTGAGTACCCACTCCAGTATCTGCTTGTCTTTGAAAACCACTTCCCCAATTAATATTCTGCAAATATTTACTTTTTCATCTTGTTGGCTTACTTTGGCTGTTTATTTTGCTGTAGGTATTGGTTTACTGTGCTGTCTGAACATCTGCCTGACCTTGTTGACAAGGTAGGCATAATATTCTTCTGAAAACTCTCTAATGTTAAGATTCATCTTCTATTTCTATCCAACATGTTAACCCAAATTTGATTAGATTAAGCAGATTTTCGTTGGAAACTGCAGAGAAAATCCCTGGTTACATGCTCTTATCTGCTAATGTACTTTTTTTTTTTGCCTTTTTGGAGCACTGACTATGCAGCAGTTTTAGCTTCCGTTTGTTTCACAGTCAAAATCAGAATTCAAACCTTTTTGCTATATAGTGTTTTCTTTCACAAAACTTTGAATTTCTATTCAAATTTTTATCTGGACGTAGCACATTTGCATTTGTTGAACATTCATCGCATTCATAATTTCCTTTCTTATTGTAAACCACGGTAGGCAGTGGCAAGCGAAGGTGGAAGTGAAGATGCTAAAAGAAGGGGCGATGCTTTTGCTTGAGCATTTTCTGCTCACTTGGCACGGTATCTTTACTGTCTTGAAAATTATAACTCGTCATGATTGTTTCATAATTGAGGTAATATCAAATGTATAAGCAAATCTTGATATGTTAACTTTTCCATTTAACAACTGGTTATAGGTTGACGGAGGAGCCTGCTGCATATGGAAAGCTGGGGTTGGCCAATCTGCTGGAATTAAGAGAAGAATGTTTGAGAGAGTTCCAGTTTGTTGATGCCTATAGAAGTATAAAACAGAGGTACGGAGTATAGTTCCTTTTTTTCTTTTTTTCTTTTCCTTCTTTTTCTTCGGCTTTTGATATATAAGGAGTGACAAATTTATAGGCCACTTATATTAATTAGTTTTTACGTTTGCACACAGGTTTATTGCATTTCTAAGCAAGCTTTGGACTCTGTTCAAAATGTATCGTTCTTTAGTTAATTCTCCCATAATTGTGTCCTGAATGTGACAGGGAAAATGAGGCCTCACTTGCTGTTTTACCTGATCTGTTGATGGAGTTTGATAGCATGAGTGAGGTGCATATTATAATGATTTTAACACTTTGCCCTTCTTATTATTCATTGGTGTTGAACTCTGAAATATTCTATATTTTTCTTGCACAAAGTTTAGCCCACTAGTGTTGCTTGAAAGCAGTTTCTCTGGGTAAACTTTTTTGTCTAATACTCATTCTTCTAATAGTTTGAAGCCGTTTTTAATTTCAGGACGCAAGACTACTTACCCTCATTGAGGGTGTTCTTGCAGCCAACATTTTCGACTGGGGATCCCGTGCATGTGTGGATCTCTATCATGAAGGGACGATTATCGAAATTTATAGAATGAGCCGTGATAACATGCAAAGACCATGGAGGGTAAGTAGAGCAACAAGTCATTAATTCCATAACTTTATCTAGATTTTGTTGTGAGTTGTTAGGACTTTGTGTTCTTTTGATTAGGTGGATGACTTTGATGTCTTCAAAGAAAGAATGCTGGGATCTGGCTACAAGAAACCTCATCCGCATAAAAGAGCTCTACTCTTTGTGGATAATTCGGGTGCTGATGTTGTTCTAGGGATGCTTCCCCAAGCGCGTGAACTCCTCCGTTGTGGAACTGAGGTTAGCTTACTTTTAAATATTGTGACTAATGTGTGTTTCTTTTATTTTCAACTCCCCTACTTTGCACGAGATTAAATTTTTTTCAATTGCTCTACCTGTACAATGATGATCGATGATGCCAAGATAATTGCTCCAGAAGTTTTATCTCGAGTGTTGACTCTAAATTACATAAACGAGAAATTTTAAGAGATAATCTTGTAGGTTGTTTTGGTTGCAAACTCACTTCCTGCTCTAAACGACGTCACTGTGATGGAGCTTCCTGACATTGTAGCCGAAGCAGCCAAGGTACGTTTTAGTGCATTAAAAAAAAGGTTATTAGTGTGTTCTTATATGAGGAACAAAAAAAAAAAAAAAAAAAAGGAGAAGAAGAGTAAGTCCCACGTAGTGCATTAGTATCGGAAGAAAACAAAATCCGAGTGCCTCTGCACTTGGTCGTCTATTTTTTTCCTCTCTCGGTTAATTTAAAATAAATTGACACCATGACTTTGAAATACTTGCATAAATGAGCGAAAAACTAGAGTTCCACAAGGATTTGAACACGATATAGATACTGTCACACATTAAGTCAAAACTGATTCTTCGTGTTCCACAGCATTGCGACATTCTGCGCCGAGCAGCCGAAGCAGGAGGCTTACTTGTCGATGCAATGGTCTGTGGTTCAGACAGTTTGAAAGAAAGTTCTTCTCTAGTTCCTTTGATGGTTGTTGAGAATGGTTGTGGCAGTCCTTGCATAGACTTGACGCAGGTCAGCTCTGAGTTGGCTGCGGCCGCAAAAGATGCTGATTTGGTATGATATTTGTTTTTGGTACACTTTAGTTCTTTCATATTTCTTTGTTGGCCCTCTTATGATGAGAACCAAAATAGTTGCAAATTAAGGATGAACGAAAGGAGCACGTAAACCATGTTCAAATGACACAATTGTGCATTGCAGATGATCTTGGAAGGAAAGGGCAGAGCTTTGCACGCCAACTTCAATGCTCGGTTTAAGTGTGATGCGTTGAAGGTAAGAAATTCTTTTCCCTCGTTTCTTTCGGATGGCGTCCTTTTGGGTTCTATTGTTAACATCATGGGTTATTTTACAGCTTGCAATGGTGAAGAATCAAAGGCTGGCTGAAAAACTGATCAAAGGAAACATATACAACTGCGTGTGCCGATACGAACCGGCAAGCTAAGAAAAGTTTAGCCTTGACAAGCTATTAGAGCCAGTTCAAGTTATACCAAATCTTTCAAGAGGTTGAGAAGGTCCTCAAAAAAGGATTTGTGGGTCGTATGTCCCCATATCATATAGTTTTGAAGGCTCATCGTTTTGGGTCTACAGCAAAACTACTCCGATGGAAATATCAGTTCAGGCACACACAGGGACCTTTTGCTTTAGACCAAGTCCTTTTTACTCAACTTTAGAGCGTTAGAAATAATGTCCTTCAGTACATGTAACGAGTTCTCACCCTGTTTTAGGACTTGGGATGTAAAGTTAAGAAAATGCATGTAATGTTGTTCGATCTGATAACAATACGATTATTGTGATGTATTCATACAATTAGCTCCATTTCAAGGTGGAAAAGATCGAAGTAGTTTGAGCGGAAACAACTATTATCATGGTAATTGAATAGATTAAAAAAAATGGATATCATCGTTATGATACTTTGGGTATATTTGTTTCGTGTATTCTTTGACCTCAATGGACTCAAATTTAGATTCAAATATCAAGAATTTTTTGAATACGTATTTGTTTCCCCTAAAATCGAATCATTTGAGTATCAAGAGTCCAAGTTTTCAAAGTTCTCGTCCCCTAAATTTTCGATTCTCGAATATCTTTACTACAGTAAAAACTCAAATTCTCTCTCTTATTTTTGAGGGAAAAAAATCATAACTTCTCCATTTGATATCCAATTGAGATGATTTTTTTTTCACTGTATTTCTAATGAAGAGAGGAATAAATCAAGATCCATATAACATATTTGTTAAGATCATTAACATTAAGATTTTATTAAATTGATTAATAAATCAAAAACTATCTTCACTACCTCTCCAAACATAAATTTCAATTTTATTACATACTCAAATTAAAACTTAAATACACATCAAAACGTTAATTTTAATAACAATTCAAATCACATTAACTCAAATTAAATCATTAATTCGAATTCATTTACCAAACAGACCGTTTGTGTTTTAAAGGAACATCACAATGGTATTTTGCTCTTTAAAAAATATTAAAATAGTATTTGTAGTTTTTGAGTTTGTGTTTTTAAATCTGAAATTTCCTTTTTACATTTTTATTAATAAATTTTAAATTAATTTTGTAAAACTATAATAGAAAATCAAAACAAAAAATTAAAGAGAACTCATTAAAAATATATGTAGACTTATTTATTTTTTGTCATTTTTTGTATTTATTTTCTTTTATATTTTTTACAAAATAATTTAGAGTTTATTAATAAAAAAATAAATTGTAAATTTCCCATCACAAAACACGGGCAAGAGTATCAAAATAATATTTTTGACAACTATAGCATAGCATTTGATATTTTCAAACAGCAAAATATCAATGTGATATTTTTTTAAAATATAAGGTATTAAAATGATAATATCCTAAAACAATGCCCATACCTTTTTTTTTTAATTTTGATTTTTTTTTATTTATAAATCATTAATTTCTGGAGGCAAATTTTTAAGTTAAATCGGCAATTTACTGTAATGAATTGGGTAAATCATCGATATCCATTAAAAGGGAAAAAAACTTCTTTTTCTCGTTTCCTTATCCAAATAACTTAGTTCACAAGTGGTTTAAGACTCGATTCATCAGCTAGAAATGCCCAATTGGTGGAATCACAGGATCACCCTGTCAATCCCCCAATTATAAGCAAATTACATTTTGATCCTTGACTTTCAAAACGTCCTAGAAATGAGTCACCAATATTTCAAATTGCTCCAAATTAGTCCTTCCATCCGTTTCCTACTATTAAAATCTCAAAGAGAAGGACAAATTATATTTTTCACCGAAAATGAGATTGACCCAATAAGCTATGCGAGTACACGAGACAAGTAAAAATAAAATAAAAAATAAAGGGAAAACGACCTAGTAGTGACACATGGAGATTTCCTAGTTTATTAGCCATTGCTCATGAGCTCTCCCTATGGAACAAGCTAAAACTATTCCAATCATAGCAACATATTGAGAGGGAGACAGCCTAAGAAAAACAGCAGCAGCTAACAATAAAAACTTAAAAAATAAAAAAGGGTCCAAAGAGTCAAAGGCAAGCCCAAAGAAAAGCATCTCACCCCCGCTTCAAGTTCAAGTCAAGAGCCAGAACCAGCCATGGAGCTCACTTTACTCAGAAGGCCTCTAATCTCACCCTCCAACTTGGCCCTCATCTCCGGGGAGAGACTGTTGCCTGATGTCTCCAGCATCGACGTCATCCTCTGAAGATTCTGCCTTATGAAGTCGAGGGGAGGCGTGGCAGGTGCTTGAGTTGAGGAGGCTAGAGTTGCACCCAACGTCCGGTTGGCTTCAGGCGTTTGGGACACTCCTGGAAGATTATGGAGCCTGTAGTTGACAAGGGCTGCACCAAAAGGGTTGTTTTTCTCTAAATTCTTTAACGCTTCCATGGCATCAGAACTTTTCATAAACACAATTTGGGCACTTCCCGGATTTTTCAACAGCCGAGTCTCGGATTCTTTCAAAGGTCCAAACTTACAAAATGTTGAGACCAAGTCTTCTCTTGAAGGCACTGTAACTCCTGGAGCAAAGGTCAAGAGAAGACCAGTCCCTATAGCGTCTCCATTAGTTTCCGTCCGGTAATAACTTCGATAGTCTGACCTCCAGGAAAAAGAAATATTTCTCGGATACTGCAAAGCAACCTGTTCTTTTCTCTTCCGCCTTTTCCGCTTGGGTTTAACTGGTGACGTAAGGCCATTATTAGTCTCCTGTGTTTCCTTTCCTAAGGAGTTGGATTCAGCGCAGGCTCCATTCAAATCAGGTATATTTTTGGGTGCTTCTTTCTCCTTTCTCTTTCTCTTTTTTGGACCCGGTCTACCATCTCCTAAGAGTAGGCCAATTGTCACCGGTTTTCCGTCTCCTAAGGGCAGGCCGCTTGTTGGTCGTTCCTTCGCAAAATCTTGTACACCTGCAGTACAATCATTGTTTAAACATGCCGAAGCCTCGCCAGGAACCCGTAGATCTACCACTAGCATGCCAGGTTTAGCATTATTTTCATGTATGTTTAATAAACCAGCAGTGGTGGTATTCGGATTTGAACCCTCTAAACCAGTTCCTTTCTCCACTTCCTTCAGCAGCTTGGTTTTGACCTCGGAAGTAACATGCTTCATAACCTGCAGATCGTCAACCAATAAGCTTGAGGCAGCACTGTTTTCATTCAAGTCTGGTATACTTGTCATTTGTTTAGTCTGAAGATGATCTCCATTCACTTGTTCCCCTTTCTTTTTCTTCCTTTGCTTAGCCTTGTTGTGCTTCAAGGCAGGGCCTTTTTCCAAGGCATCTCTTTCTGATACACCATTAGTGGCAAAGCTTGTACTCACATCTGACAGTCCAGAAAGGGGTTTAGTCTTTAATCTCGCCGAATTTTGTTTGCCGTTTTTCTTTATCATTGGAGAATCTTGTCCCAAAGATTGATCGAGACTCTCATTTGTGTTCTGTACACCAGTTTCTGTACTTCCAATTGCATTCGATAAGGGGATGGCATGCTCACCCTGTGATGAACTTTCCTTTTTCTTTGGTCTCTTTCTCTTAGTTGTATCAAGTTGAGACGCATGCAAGTTGTCCTGTGCATTGTTATCAGGCAAGCGGGTCCCAGCGCCATTAACCTTGTTCTCAACAGACTCCTCATTAAACACCGAAATCCTGAATCTGGAAAGAAACCAGCAAACCAGATTAAAGTCGTTATTTCCACAAGGATGTAGACAGTCCACGGCAGCAGAACGAAGTTTGCAAAGCAGCTCAGCTGAAGCTGCATTTTTTAAGTCCAAAGCAGTAGGTATTTGACTCACACCGGTAAATCTCCTATACCATTTCCTCCAGAACTTCTCTCCATTAAAATTCGTAGGCGATGCATTACTCTTGCCAGCGACCTTGCTTGCTTCCGGGGTAACTTTCAGAACCTTAGTGGGAACTTCTGTTCCAGCAGCGCCTTTCTGCTCCCAGTCTGAGTACGGATAAGACAAGTACTTGCTCTTCTTACGCTCTCTTGAATTGAATCCTTTGTCAATCACCGTCTCTTTCTCGCAAGCAATATCTTCTACTTTAGCTTCAGAATCCCTCTTCATCTTTCTCTTCCTAGGTTCACGTGACATTAAACCTTCTTTGGCAACATTACTCTCTAGCCCAGAAAGTTTATCCTCTTCAGTTTCATCCTTCTCTCTAAGGACATTCATAGGCAGTTGCCTATGGCCAATAGAGCGATAAAAGGCTGAAACGCGATTATGTGTGACAGTAAAGTCAAGCATGTGCGGCATGGAAACAACCATCGCAAGATATTTGAGATGTTCAAGAAACAATACAGGTTTGAAACCAGTGACTGAAAATTCTCCAAGTCTGCTCGATTTGCGCTCAGGCAGTTGATCATGCACCGAAGCACATGAACAAGTCATCTCCAACTTCACATGCCTACCAAACTCGTCAAGTGCTTTCTCCACGGCTCCAAGAAAGATTCTAGCCTTGTTTTCCCCAGACATTTGCTCGAAGTTCTTGTGAAAAGGCTTCAATTGAGACGGTCGGCACCAAGCAAAGTGGCTGATTCCGTAACACCCAACCAGTAGATTGTCCCCCCGGCCAGTCCCTGTAGCATATTTTGGCGCATCTACAGGATCGTGAATCTTTCCAGGCCACCATGTTAAATTTTTGGTTTGAACCCATACAATATCACCCACCGAAAAATCACATTCTCGATTATCAACACTCTCTCCTTGCTCCTCATCCCTATCTTCATTTATCTTCTCCTTGCTAGGGGAGCCACTAATTTCCACAAACAGCGATATACCCTCAGTCGAAACTTCGATCTTTCTGGACAAATCAATCCCATTTGATTCCAACTGTTTATCTTCACTTATACCCTCGTCTTGAACCATCTCCTCAACTCCATCATCCTCATTTCGATCCCTTCCTAAGTCCACTAAGTTCCCTTTTGATTCTGTCTCTTTCAAACCCAATTTAGCCTCATTTTCCTGTTTACATGGTAGTAACATATTTGAATCCATTTTTTCCTCTTTTGCCCTATAAACACAGCCATTATTGACCAAACTACCCGTCTCAATTTCACCATCTTTTATTTTCTCAACTTCAATTTCAACCATTTTTTCTTCCATGGAAATGTCAGAAACAGGTGCAAGCCCAGAACAATTTTCACTCATACAAGAACACCCAGAAGCTTCTTTTGGGATTTTCTCACCTGGGTTTTCGGCCTCTAGGGTTTCTGAGCTTAGGGGATTCTCCATCCCAACAATGTTCGGAAACTTCACCTAATTTTCCCACTTCACCATAACTCGTCAATGTAATAATAATCACTTGAAAGCTGATCAAAAAGAAGAAGAAAAACAAAAAATAACAGAAAAAAGAGAGCTTTATTATTCATATAAAGATCCAATGAACAAAAAATGTATAAAAATGCAAACTTTAACAAGATAAGAGCAAAAAGAAAGTATCGTTTCAACACAGAAGTGGAAAAAAGAAGAAAAAAAAAAAAAAAAGAACCCGAAAATAAGAAACAAAAAATAAAACATAAATTACCTGGAAAGAGATGGACAAGTTTCTATGAATGGTAGCGAGATGATGCTCTTTGTGATCCGGTTTACTTGAAGATGCTTGAAGGAAACAGAAATGGTAAGCTAAGAATTTATTTTTATTATTCCTTTTTTTTTTTTTGTTGGAAAGTGCTAAAAATTTATTTCAGTGAAAGCTGAAAAATAAATAAAAATTATTTAAGGCAATAGATACGGCACTTGTTTGGAGAAATGAGAGAAAGTAGTGTGATGACTGTAATAATAATTTTCAAAAAAAAAGAAAGGCCCTTTTTTATGGCTTAGAAAAGCTGCAGTACCAATGCCGCTGTCTTGGACTTTGCCTTTTGATTCTCTCGATTAATGCCGAGAATTTCACGTAGTTAAAAATATTTTGTTTTAAAAAATAATTTTTTAAAAAAAATTATACTAAAAGTTTTTTTTTCAAAAAACATACGAAAATATTTTTAAAAATTTTTAAAAACAAAAACAAGAGGGGTGAAAAAATTTTTAGCCTGTTTCTTAGTTAGAAATAGTGTAAAGCTCTTACATATTACAGTAAAAACAAAAAACTTGCTATTATATAAAACTCTCACATGTTACAATATTTACAGTTTTAACCAATTATTCTAACCATCATACCAAATATTTTATTTATTTCAGGCTTTCTTTTTTGTTGTACGGTAGAAGTAATTTATAGGTAGGTTAATTATAACAATAGGTTCCCGAAAGTCATTTGCTAATTTGTTTAATTTTTATTTAAAAAGTGCAGTTAGAACTAAAACGTTTGAACTAAAAGCTATAGCACGCGAAAGCTTTATATTGTAGCTCACTTTTTTCTGATTAGTATAGTATGGGAGAGTTTTATACTTAGCAGTTAAAAGTTTTGGTCAGAATTGATTTTGTTAAACACCTTTTTTTTTTGTTTTTAGGGTGTTTAAGAAAGGAGTTCCATCGCATGTAACATATTTTTTACTTTGCATTATAATATGTGAAAATTTTAGATTGTTTGTGGTTTAAACTCTCTTAAACAATATATCTAAGTAAAAACTATATTTTTCTACCAATAGACACTGTTGTTTTAGATATTAAAGTAAGTTTTTTTAAAGATTGTTTTACAATTAGAAATAATTTTGTGTCGTGCTGTAAATTTTTTATGTGAATATTCACATATCAAACTATTAAAAAATTAATCTAACAACTAAAGCAGCATTTCTTATTGATACGGAAAAAATGGTTCCTAAACCCTAACATGTACTTTTAAATATCACATCTTTAAAAATATATAGAATTTTCTTTTAAAAAAAGGATAATATATTCTACAAAGCATAATAAGTTCTAAATTGAGGAAATACAAACAGATTTATATGGCCTCAACATATAGAAAATC
>CAMOHE010042721.1:81744-102666 GCA_946598075.1 Artocarpus hirsutus | reverse complement strand
TTACTCCTCCAATCTCCCTCTTTTTTATATATTTTTCTTTCTTTTTTCGTCTTTTATTTTTTTTTGTCTTTCTCCATCCTATCCCTTTCTTTTCTTTTATTCTTTTATTTTTCTTTCTCTTTCTTCATCCTATCCCTTCTTCTCTTTTCTTTTATCTTTGTATTATAATATAATAACTCTCTGTGTTTTTTATTTTCCTTTTATTATTATAACATTATATGCATTTTAAAAAGTGTTTATCACATTATATTATTCTATTTTATCGTTACATATATCTATGTGTTTATTATAAATTATTATATTAAAAAAAAACCTACACTTGCATATATAAAAGGGAGAAAATTACTTTTGATGCCCTTCCTAACATGTGACAAGTGTGCTCATCCAATTTACCTCTTTTTTTGGTTTTATTTTCTTTGTTTTTTCATATTTTCTTTTTCTTCATCCTATCCCTTTTTTTGTCTTCATATAATATTATAACTCTCCACTTTATTTTTTTATTTTTATTATTATAACCTTATATGCATTTTAAGATGTGTTTATTGCATCATATTATTTTATTTTATCTTTAGATAAATTCATTTGCTTATTGCAAATTTATACAAAAAAATAAAATAAGCACAATAGGCACATGCTTAGCGCATGTTTTCATACACAAAAAAGGGAGAAATCCACTTTTGGTGCTCAACCCAACATGCCACAAGTATCGTTTCTCTAATTTTCCTCCTATTTATTTTATTTTTCTTTCTTTTTTCATCTTTTCTTTTTTATCCTATCCCTTTCTTTTCTTTTCATCTTTTATTTTCCTCTCTCTTTCTTCATCCTATTCCTTCTTCTCTTTTCTTTTATATTTGTATAATAATATAATAACTCTATGTCCTTTTTCCTACTATATTATTGTAACTTATATGCATTTTAAGATGTGTTTATCATATTATATTATTCTATTTTATTGTTAGATATATCCATGTGTTGTTATAAATTATTATATTCAAAAAAAACCCATACATGCATATCTAAAAACAGAGAAAACCACTTTTGGTGCCCTCCCTAACATGTGGCAAGTGTCGCTCCGCCAATTTACCTTTTTTCTGTTTTATTTTTCTTTGTTTTTTCATCTTTTTTTCTTTTTCTTTCTTCATCCTATCCTTTTTTTTTATCTTCATATAATATTATAACTCTTCTTTTTATTTTTCTTTTATTTTTATTGTTATAACTTTATATACATTTTAAGATGTGTTTATCGGATTAGATTATTTTATTTTATCTTAAGATATATTTATGTACTTATTATAAATTTATACTAAATAAATAAAATAAGCACAAAATGCATGTATGCAGTGCGTGTTTTTTACTAGTATATATAAAAGAAAGAAGGTCACTTTATCTCTTTTTGCCACATGGCAACTCCTCTTTTTTTGTTCTTATTTTTGTTATCTTTCCTTTTATTTTCTAATTTTCCTTATTTTTTATTTGGTTTTTCACATAAAACTCCTATACACTTTTACCTTTTTTATGGTGTGCTCCTTTGAAATACATTTTTCCCTCCACTTTGCTTCTATTAAAATATTTTTCTCATAAATGTGTCCTTCCATAATTTTTTTTCATGTGCAATTCTTATTATATGAAAATAATCCTTATAATTTTTCTTCTAATAAGTATGTTAAAATATTTTTTTTTCAAACGTCTCTTTTTAAACATTTTTTACTCAATTCTTTCCATAATTATTTTTTTCAAAATATCTTTTTTTCTAATTTGTTTTTGTGGCAATAATTTTACTTAAGTACAATGTATTCAAATATTTTCTTAAATATATAAAATGGTATAAAAAAGATAAAATTAATATTCAAAATTTTGACACGCGAATAGAATATATAAAACTAATCTAAACATGCCTAGCATGTGATACGTAACTAGTATCCCCTGAAAGAAAAGAGTGACTTGGAAGAAGTTTAAGAAAAACAACTTTGTGGGCGGAGAATAATAGCTGAATCTTCAAAATAATTTATTTGCTTGATTTGCCGTTGGGTTAAGTTATGGTAAAGATATTTATAACTCTCACTCAAATCATTTTCTTTCAAACATCTTCTCTATACACAAATTACCTTATAAGGAGACTCCTTTTCGTCATGGAAACAGATGTGATTGGCCTTTCGTTGGTCCTATCTAATATCAACCTATTAAAATATTAATATTTTCATAGCAGTCTTTACCGTTTAAGAGAAAGAAAGACTTGTTTTGAGATTCCAAGAGTTGGGGGTCAAACCAAAGTGCTACACTAATTAATTTCCCTTCATCAAAGGCGTAATGAGACAAACTAATTAAAGCACAGAGCTCTAAGTGGACATTTTTGTCAATGAAATCTCTTTTTTTTGCCCCCCTTATTCTTTCTTCTTTTGATTTTCCACTAGTTTTGTTGCAATTTGAGCATGGAATTTCAAAAGCAAGTTAGAGTAATTCCAAGACTTGGTGACAAGTATAAGCCTGTCACGTGAAGGCCAATAGCTCCGTAATTGGCGTGTTTTAATTGATACAACTCTAATTATCTCACAATGAGCTTTGAATACCTCAACAAAATTTATGTCATTTGAGTAGGTTTGGAAAGTGTTTTTTTTTTTTTTTCTTCCCCCCCCACTCTTTCCCTTTTATTTAAGGAATAAAAAGGTTTTTTTGGAACCCTATAATGGGTTTAAACTAGACAATACTGGACCTAAGGACTAGAGTCGTTTTTCATGTTCCATCCCACTATGGAGATCTTACTTCTTGTGTTGTTGTAATGACGAAAGGAAAAAAAAAAAACATATTTCTTGTCCTTTCATAGTTGGTCTCAGAAGAAACAAAAAAGTCGATTCTCAAATATTTTGCAGGATAAAGTTTTATTTTGTATTATTTATGTTTGTAATGGTAATAATATTCGAGGAGACAAGTTCATAGTCATCATTTTCATGTAGAAACAAGGATATTTGTAAGTCTCACTAGAGTATATATATGGTGTAGAATTTAAATCTCTCTATTTTAAAGTTGAAGAAAAATTAGATAGAAAAGAAAATCAAGAAACATCATACCCATATTTATTTTGTATGTATATCGATCAATATATATATTACATATACATTATTGTTATTTTTTTTTCCTAGTCGTAAGTTAGAGTTGGAGATCCAACGATTAGGAAAGGAATCATACAATTGCAAAACTTTTCACTCGAGGTTTTTTTAATGTTGAAAAAAAAAGACTTCCTACTGTTCGCGTTGATTTTTTTTCCTAATTTAAAGTTTTGATTCTCTTCGAAAGTAGTTCTTAATTCCCTTAAAAGAAATTATTAATATTTTTTTGAACGGCGAAATTCTTAATACTTGACTTTAAAGTATTCTAGCGTTTTAAAGAAGAAAAAAAAAATTAATTCTTTTTCACGAAACTTTTCAATAAAAAATATGAGTTTATTATTATTATTATTATTATTTGCTCTTGAAAATGTGAGAAGCTTATTTTCTTTGTACCCTCTAAAATATAAGCAAAATCTATCATTAATGGAACCTTTCTGTATATTACCTTCTATGTTAGGATAGATATTCTTAAAACATTTGATGTTTTTAAAATAGACATATTTATAAATAAACAAATAAAGTAAATTTTTCATTATATCTATAATTTTGTGTGCATAAATTTTGAATAATTTATAAATATTATTAAAATTTTAAAATTATCTATATGACTTTAAATATTTACACAAGTGTTATATATAAGAAAATAATTTTTTTTAAGAATGGTAATTTAAATAGTTAGTAATAAACAATTAATTATTTTTAATTAAAATATAGAATCTTTAATTGAGTATTACTATTACAGGTCATTTCCATTGAGAATGAAATGATCTTATCTGACCTATTAATGTAGTGTCGTTAAATAGTGCACTATATATTATGAGATTATATAGAACGGGACATAATTTGATATGAATGGCTAACTAATTATTGTTAAAACATAGCAAGCTCTAATCATATTGACCGATTGTCATGTATAAAATGATCTTAATATGAGTTATTAGCATGCTCTTATTTATGGAATTGTGTCTTTTGATTTATTCGATACAAATTCAAGAATCTAATCCTATCCCTTGTATTTTGGAGGTATAATAAAGTAGGTAGCCAAGAATGTTAATATTACAAGAATGGAATCCAATCCTTCCGTACGAGAAATAGATACATAATTCTTTTGAGTATTGATTCAAGTTTTCAATAATATGAGTGCTGAAATTTTGATTAAGTTCATGAATTTATTATTTATTAAATAATCAGTAGCACTCAAGGACAAAGATGTAATTAGGGAGGTTAACAAATTTTCATCTAGCTCTAATTTAAATTATTTACGGTGGATCAATTTAATGCAATGTCTATATCAAGTGGATAACTTTAAAATATAAGTAATTATATCTCTAATCTCAAGAGTGTAATTCCCTTTTTAGTGAAGTAACATTGAAATTAATAAAAGAGTAATATCTTAATTAAAGAGTTTAATATCTTAGTCTTATTGAATCTCAAAATTATGAGTCCATTAGTTCCCCACATCCTTGCAAACACTGTTTGGACAAGTAAAATTATTGGTTTAATTAATTAATTTAAAATTATAAAATTTTAAATTAAATATCACTCAATACAACGTAATTATGGGTTAATTTATAATTATTAAACAATAAGATTATTTAATAATAAGGCACACAATAAGACTCATCTACTGTGTGTGGCGCATACCTACACTAGGAAGGGTTCCTTGTGTAGTCCAAGTCTTGCTCACTAAGTATCTTGTTTCTGGAAGTTTGTAATTTTGATAAATGTGATTTTTGAAAATCGAAAATTTATATTGCAAAAGCAAATTAGATTAGATAACAAGCAATATGCCTTCCCCTTCTAGAGCTAATTGGCACTACAAGCACAAAAAGATTCTCTATATGTGGTGCCACAAGCAGAAAAGGAAAGAGAAATTTCTCTCTTTTATGATTATTTTTTTGAAGTGGAACTTGAAAATATTATTAATCACTTAGTAAATAATTGCATACATGGCAACTAATAAAAGATGGTAAAACATCATGCCACAAAACATTAACAGTAACTAATAAAATATGATTAGCCAAAATGTGGTCTATATAATTCCCTTCACGGGGTTGTAGCAATAAGAACTACATTGAGTTTCAGAGAAGATTGACTTAACATCTTCAACAATATTGGCTTCTATAGACTGCATCTCAAAAACCTCCATGGTGCGCATTGCAATCATATCATCCAATTCCACCACCTAGTCCAAAAAGCCCCTCATCTTAGCAAAATTTGCCCTTTTTAGAATAGCCAAACACTCTACTCTATGAGGAGTAAAATGCCCCATTATCTTCATTGCTGCTAGAATTGTGCCCTTGCTGTCCCGAGCCACCATGCCAATCCCTTCATAATTGAGATGTCTCACAACCGCTAAATCTACATTGATTTTAATGGATTATCAAGTAGGTGGTTTCCATTTTTAATAATCCTACAAGACAAATAATCTCCATATATTCTTCTAGCTTGTTCTAAAATTTCTGTGCTATGTTGATCTTTTCCTTCATATATTTTAAATTAAATATGTGATACTTAAGTTGAAATTATTTAACTTAAAATTAAATGAAACTTTCAAAATTAATTGGGTCTCTTATTATAAATACAGGGTTCCTTTATTTATTTTATACATAATCAAGAGTTTTAGTTAGACTATAAAATTTCTCTCAGTTTTCTCTAGTAGTGGGCGTGTAGAAGAGAAAGAGAAAGAGAAAGAGAAGAAGTATTCTTCCATTGCTAGTCCCACTTTTGCTCATGTGTTGAATTAGTAGAAGATTAAAAGTTGGTAGAGTGATCCTAGGAACCCAATTCCCTTCTATAGTCACACATTCGTCCATTTGTGCCGAGTATGCGAAGTAGACGTAGAGTGATCCTAGGAACCCAATTCCCTTCTATAGTCACACATTCGTCCATTTGTGCCGAGTATGCGAAGTAGACGGTGGTTTCATACAGAGAAAAATTCTCATAAATGATATCCGACCTAATCACTTCAACTGGATAAGCATACATAGTATATATATTCATTAAACATTAAATTAATATAATCCGTAACGTTGTTACATTTTGTACCTTTTCCACATTTTTGTATTTTTGCTCTCAAATCGTTTTAGAAACCCAATATTCTATAGTGAAGACTTTAATGTAACGTGGTATATTTTTTCCCCTTTTTTCTGAATGTGATGGATTATCTTCTACTTTTATGTAATATTGTATGTAAAAGGTAGACGGTTTTAAGAGAAATTGCGCCAAATAACGTTTGATATCAGTGCGCAGATAAAAAAACGGGGGATTGTTTTAAAAGGTAAAGAAAATGGTCGATTTAAATAAAAAGTATCTTACACTAACTAAAAACCCCAAAATGCCCTAACATAAATCAGATATGTTTTTTTTTTTTTTTTTCCTTTTCTCCTTTCTTTCTTTCCCTCTCTTGTTCCTCTATCTCTTTTGTGCTTGTTACTCTTTCTCTTCCTCCATGGCCGACGAAGCTTCATCGGTGTTGCATCTCCGTCGAATTCTCCGATTGCCACCACCGCCTCTTGATCTCCATTGAATCTCCTTAGGATGCGCTATTCTTTGATCTTAATTGGATCAACGGATCTAGACGACGCGATCTCAGCTGCATCGATGGGTCTTGACGACGTTGATTTCAGCTAAGAATGTCAACACCTTGAGTCTCAGTGAAGCCAGATCACATCGAGAGTCAGATCTTTGTCGTGAGTGGCATTTCCGTCAGATTGTGTTCAAACTCCTTCGCTGAAGTTTTGGGTTGATTCTCATCATGTCACCACTCAAATCTCCATAGAAACCCCCAAGTCGATGCCATGACTTATTCTTTCTCTAATGATGAGCTCGACAGTGCTGGTCTTAGCCACGCCAATCTCCTCTTCTTCGACGGTGACCTTATTGAAGACGCTGACTTCCTCTAAGTTTGTGGTACTGTTAGTTTTTTTTTTTGTATAAATGGTATAGACTTTGGTTTTGAGTAAATTCTAGTTTTTGGTTTTTTATACTTGAACATGTGTTTGTATTGTTTTTGATGTGCTTTTTTGTTGATTTTTATATTAAAAATCTGTGTTAATTTGACAGAGAACGGTAATTGGCTTTAATTTTTTTTTTTTAATTTGTTGTTGTTGTTGTTGTTTTTGTTGTGTGTGTGTTGCTTTGGATCAGTTTGTTGTGATAGTTTTCGAGTTCAGGCGTGGAGTAACTTGTTGTTTTGGTTTTTTTTTTTTTCTTTTCTTTTCTTTCTTTTTTTTTTTCTTTATTTTTTTGGTTTCTTGTGGTATTTTATCGGTTATTAGTGATGTTGCTAGTGCCAGTAAGGTACAAGGTACAACGTTGTCGCTAGTCATTATGTGTATTTCTCAGTAGTTGTCGACGGTTTGACGAAATCGTTAGTGAATTTTTATATTTACACAGTAAATACGGTATTTTTAATAAATATTATATTTCTCAATAAATATTATATTTTTTAGCCGCTGGTAGTATGGTGAGATTATCGGTGAACTTTTGTATTTACACGGTAAATATTGTATTTCTTGATAAATATTGTATTACCTGGCCACCAACGGTCTGACGATGTCGCTAGTAAATTTTTGTATTTACATGATAAATACAACATTTTTTTAGTAAATATTGTATCTCCCAGCTGTCGACGATATGACGAACTCAATGGTGAATTTTTGTATTTACACGATAATATAGTATTTTATTTGAAATACTATATTTTCTAGCTGCCGATGTTTTGATGAAGTTGCTTGTGAATTTTTATATTTACATGATAATACTGTATTTCCCAATAGTTGGTGGTTTGATAAAGTCGCTAATGAATTTTTATATTACATAATAAATACAGTATTTCTTAATAAATATTGTATTTCTCAGCTGTTGACGGTTCAACGAAGTCGTCGATGAATTTTTGTATTTATACAGTAATATTGTATTTCAAGTGGAATTCTGTATTTTTCGACCGTCGGAGGTCTGATGAATTCATCGGTAAATATTTGTATTTACACAGTATATACGATATTTGTGGTAAATATTATATTTCTCGACAGCCGGTAGTCTGACGAAGTCATTGATGAATTTTTGTATTTACACGGTAAATATAGTATGTCTTGATAAATATTATATTTACACGACCGACGGCGGCGCCGGTAAGGGAAGAGGACGAGATATATAGATGACAAAAATGTATGGATATTTTAGGGTTTTTGTTCTTAATTTCTCATGAGATTTTACTTAATTTCTCATGATAGGCTATATATTATACATTTTGAAACTATATGATATTTCCCTAAAAAAAATCTATATGACATTAGTTACTAAGATTTAGACTACATATGCTATTTTAATTTTTCTCCCTAGTTTTAATGGGAGAGTATCGGTTTTGATATTTTGAGGAAACTGAAGGTCTAATCATAAATGCATTAAATTTATAAAAAAAAAAAAACAAAAACAAAATAGCTAATGCACTGCAAAGTATTGGAGTTTGACATTTGGATAGCTAAACGCCAGTTCGGCTCAAAGTTTGAACATTTTTTTTCTGAAGAAAACATTATAGTAAAAATTTAATTATGATATTCTTGCTTAATCTAATATGATTTTGATTTAATCTAATAGATAAAAATTGTTCCAATAATTTATCATATAATTCTTCAAGATTATAACTTATTCATACTGTAAAACAACCATGTGGTATGAAAAATGACCATACATGTGCTTTTTCAAAGAAAATTATATAGTGAAGATGTGAAAAAATATCCTATCAATGAAATGTATGTAAGATTTCCTAGAACAATATGAGTTGGGCTAGAAGTCTGTCTCTTTTTCTTCTATTCTTCTCTTCATTTTAAACTTCACATTCTGCTTTACCATATATGAAGTATGTTCTAGAGGATATCTCTCTATGGTAGAATTTCACCAATTATTTTCGTCTAGTTTGTCTTCATTATGTAGCCACTTAAATCTCATTCTATAATGGCGATAACTTTGGTTTACAAAGATCTTTTTCTAATGTTGGTTTTCTATTTAGGTTTTTAGTTTTTGTATGCTCCTCTGTGGTTTCTCATTAAATCTGTAACTTCTTAGTATTTTGTAAGATTTGGAAGATTTTAGACCATGCATATCAACGTCGATAATACATTTGTTATTGTATAAATTAGAGGAATCCACATTAGAGATAGAGAGCATTCTAAAAAATCCAAATATTTATTCTGGTGGAGTTTCAATTTGTCTCCAAATTATATGTACGTCAATGAAAAATAATGCATGCTTTAATATATCTATATTTATAGAGCAATCTTATTTAACCCTATGAGATTATAACCCCGTTACTAATAAATAGTGAGACCCAATATAAAAGGTACATTACATACTAAATCGGATCCTATAGATTTGTTAGTAACAAAGTTACAATCTTGCGGGGATTTTTTTTCATATATATATATATTTTATTGTTCTTTGGTGGAAATATTGTTTCCATGGATCGGTTTATTTTGATGAATTTTTTATTATATTGATTTTGTTATAAGTCTATGAAATATAATTGTAAATATCGTCTTTCTTTTTTTTGTGCTAGATCCCTAGTATCCACACCCACCACAAGCGACATGAACCCGTAAATGGCTTCTCAACGCTCGTGAGGTTAACCTAAGACGGCATGAGTCTCCTAACATTGACAGCTGTATTTACAACCCCTGTCAACTAAACCAGCTAAATTTTGGTTATTGGTAGAATTCTATTTTAAACAGTTAGATACATATTAACTTCTATCAATTTCACTCATTTTTTTTTATTTCAATAAGATTCAAATATATACACTACCCGGAGATGTTCTACCATTAAAATTTATTAGTAAAAATTGGAGGAAAAAAGATAGACGAGTTAAGCCTACCATGACGAACGGGAAAAGGGCTGTGAGATTACTGAGTCAACTCAACTCCAATCATGTTATCCAGTAACCTATATTTTCTCATTTTATAATTCCCTTCTTAATTGCAACGGCATTTTATCCACCATATTAATATTATATAATCAATTTACTCTTAAAACTCACTTTCATTTAAACATGTGGGTCCCTGGCCCACAGATGGACCAATCAGAAGAGCCCATCCTTCCACGTCACTGCCCTTGTAACTTTGACCCATGACATACCAGTCAGCACGTTCGCAAACCTCGCAGGCCGGAATGGGACCCACCTAGCTCTATATCTAATAATAGGGGTACAATCGCCCCGAAAAATAAAATTTCTAAAGAAGGGATTTTCCATAGTGCGTTCCCCGCCCCCTCACCGACGATGTTCCCCCCAATAAGACGGCCCCACGCGTTAACGACAAGAAGCGCGCGAAGAAAACAAAGCAAAAAAAAAAAAAAAAAAAAAAAAAAGAGAAAAAATAAAATAAATATATATTATTTTCTTTTTTTTCTTTCTTTTGAATAAGGTCGACAATATAAGTTGTGACACAACAACATGATATAAACTTGATACAAATTTTTGCTGTTAATTTCAAAAAAATTAACCTCAAGTCAATTTAGTATCAACATTCGTCCAAAAATAGATTGGGTTCGAACAACCCGCCAAACACTAAACTAACCTGTTTATATTTATTCAGATATTTTTTATTATATTATTATATATCAGATCAGATATAGATAATAGTATAACTCTAAACATCAAAACCCTACCTCTTACTTTGGAAGACAAATCACTTCTATTATCGTATCTTTATTATGATAGCTCGTGACATTTTAAGCATTTCGATATTAACAGTTGTATTAGAATATGCATTTAGTAACAATATCAATAGTTTCTATGATAGCTCGTAATATGTTTTAGACTTGTTGGAGGTTTTTTAAATTTTAGGACTGGATTTTTTTGTTGTTGGGGTATAAAACTCATCTAATTTTATGTTTTTTTATGTTATATATATATATTTATAAGTGTATGAGGTCAGAGGCGTGTTACGAATCACAATTGGGGTGTGGGTCATGGTCACTAGTCATTTTTTTTACATTGGGCATAAGAAATAAGTTGGCACAATCGTATTCTTATCAACCTATACCAAAACAGATTAGGTTAGAGTTGAGAATTTTTAACCATTTGTGTTATAAGTTTAATTAATGTCGACCTAATTTTTGTAAAAATTGACTTGGTTAACCCGATTTGCGACCCCTATTTTGAGCAGTTTGACTGTTGATCGCGGGCACACATTGCGCGGGCGTTTTTTGACCGTTGATCAAATTATATCCGACACATGACGGGTTCTAGAGGTCGGCGATCATGCTTTGTCAAAATAAAACGTTATTATTATTATTTACAATGTAAAGGAAAAGTTAATGATTAAAAAGTGTGATTAATCCAAATTCCAAAAGACCGAACCCACTCAACGAGAAACAGACATACTGTACAAAAATATTAAAAAATTAAAAAATAATTGGGAAAATTAAATACTTTTGGTGAAATTGGAAATGGAGGAACCGTATTCAGTTTATGGTGTTTTTAACCTTGCGAGGGCCGGTATTATTATATAAGACAGACATGCCCTGAAAAACCTCTGTGTGTTTTGCCTGTTTCTCTTTTTCTTTTCCTTCTTCTTCTGTGGCGTCTCTTACTTTCAGAAATTATCATCTCTCTGCGTGTTTCGTGTTGGTACTTCTGTTTAAGAGACGAAAAGTTTGAAGAAGCAGAGAATTCTTCCTTTCTTTTCTTTTCTTTTCTTTTCTTTCTTTCTTTTTTTCTTTTTTTTTTTTGGGGTGGGTTCGGGCTTAAGTGGTGAGTGTTTGGGAAGGAGGAAAATCTTTTGGGCGGAGGTTTCTGAGGCGGTTTTCTCGGACTTTCTGGTTGGAGCGTGCTTGTCATGTGAAATTTTGTTTTTGGGATATTTCGATTGTGAAGTAGTGATTTGGAATGTTCTGGTTTTGGTAAAAAGGAAGAAAGAAAAAGAGAGAAAAAAATATGCGTCTTTTAAAAAGCTTGGATTTGGAGCCAAGTTTTGGCTTGAATTTAATGGGCGTGACATACAAGGTAAGCTAAGAAGTCCAAAACCCTTTCTTTTGTTGTTCATAGTCTGATTGCTTAGCAAGGTTTTGGAGAAGAGAAGAGAGGTATTAGGACGAGGATTAGAAGTCATTAGTACGGAGAAAACGATTGGTTTCAGAGATTGTTGCAAGTGTGGGGCTCCTCTCCAGCGAGCTTAGAGCAACAAAAACGTTTTCCTATTTTTATTCATTGTTTTTTTTTGTTTTTTGGGGCTTGTCATCGCTTTCGTTCAGAAAATTTTCGGTTTGGATTCTCGGAAAACACTGCGAATGATGAATGGTAACAATATTGATAATCAATCGGAAATGCACGAGCCGAGCATCGACACAGATAAGCTTAGCTACGAGATATTCTCGATTTTGGAGACCAAGTTCCTCTTCGGCTACGACGATCAGAAGCTTTGGGTTCCTAAGCAGATCGCTCCAACTCCGGCCTCGGAAGCTCACCCACAGAGCCTCGTCGGCGGTGAAACCAATGGTGTCTCGGCGATCAAGAACCAGAGAGGCAAAATCTGCATACTCAGCATCGACGGTGGAGGCATGCGGGGGATCCTCGCCGGCAAGGCCCTGGCCTACCTTGAGCAGTCTCTGAAGACGAAATCGGGGAATCCGGACGCCAGAATCGCTGACTACTTCGATGTCGCCGCCGGCGCCGGCGTGGGAGGAATCTTCACGGCGATGCTCTTTGCCACCAGGGACCAGAACCGCCCGATTTCCAAGGCCGACGACACATGGAGGTTCCTCGCCGACAACGGGAGGCGATTTTACCGAAACACGTCGAACTCCGGAGGATTTCTCCGGCGAATCTTTCGAGCCGGCAGTGGAAGCTCCGGTTCGGCGACGGCTGGTCTGGAAAAGTCGATGAAGGAGGTTTTCGTCGAGAAAGGGCGGAGCCTAACCCTAAAGGACACGCTGAAGCCGGTCCTAATCCCCTGCTACGACTTGTCCAGTACGGCGCCGTTTCTGTTCTCCCGAGCCGACGCGCTGGAGACGGACAGCTTCGACTTCGAGCTTTGGGAGGTGTGCCGAGCCACGTCAGCTGAACCGGGCTCGTTCGAGCCGGTTCAGATGAGGTCTGTGGACGGACAGACCCGGTGCCTGGCGGTGGACGGAGGACTGGCGATGAGCAATCCGACGGCGGCGGCGATTACGCACGTGCTGCATAACAAGCAGGAGTTCCCGTTCGTGCGAGGGGTGGAGGACCTTTTGGTACTTTCAATAGGGACGGGGCAGATGCTGGAGGTCAGCTACGAGGGGGAGCAGGTCAGGAAGTGGAAGGCCAAGGAGTGGGCCCGGCCCACTGCTCGCATCGCTACCGACGCCTCCGCGGATTTCGTGGACCAGGCCGTGTCCATGGCCTTCGGCGACTGCCGGAGTACTAACTACGTCCGGGTTCAGGTACATTTTTCCTTTTCTTTTTCATTTTTTTCTAAATTTTTTTATTTGCGGACCGAATTTATTATGAAATCCAACCAATTTGTCTAAAAAACTGTAATTTCTGATTTTTGCATACTTAACATTCTTGGTTAATTAATTATTATTCAAATGGAATTCATTATAGGATGTGATGAATTCTATTAAAAATGTTTATGGCATGTGACCATAGCTGCAAAAGTGAGATAATTCTTGGTTTAAATTAGCGGGTAAAAATTCATCAGGCTACCATATAATATGGTGGCATAACTATAAGTGAAAAAGTTGACTATTTTACCTCAATTCGTGTCATTTTTTTTTCTTTTCTTTTAATTTTTCTATCTTTGGTTTGTTTTTGTTGTTGCCGTTTCTGGTGCATGAGACACAGGAGGACAGACTGGTTGATGGTCAACCATTTGTGTTTTGTCGCTTGCTTGGGACATGTAGATAGATATTCATGCATTGCATGTATAGATAGATAGATCAATACACACACTCATATTGGCATCGCTAACGTGGGCCGGAGTTTGGGTTTATGCAATTAAATGTTGGGGTTGTGGGGGAAGGAAAGACTGTTATATTAGCAAGTTATTAAAAAATAAACCAATAACCCTTAGGCTTGGCGTTGGAACCTTCGTGATATTCTGCAGGTTGTGGCCAATGGGAAACAAATGGAGACCTATGTCTGAGTGGTGTTTGTGAGGGAGTTCTGAGATTTTATTTTATTTTTCTCCTCACCGTTGGATTGCACGTGATGGTTGGGTTTGGAAAACTCTAATTAAAAATCTTAATTTTCTTGGGGACCAAGAAGAGGTGTTTTGGTTGGTTCCAGAAAAAAAAATGTAGCAGCTTGAGAAATTACTGCTTCTGGACCAACCAAGCCCAACTTGTTTTGACAAAGTGTCCATTAATTGAAAGTCATTTTCCACTTACAGCTTTAATTGATTTTTCCTTTCCTCTGTTTTGCAAATTTGGTGGACAGTGGATACTTCTCATTTCCCACCTACTTCCCCTTCTTGTTTTGGCCTCTATTTTGTTCTGTTTTGTTTTTCTCATTTACTTCCCAACTGCAGAAAAGCCTAATTTAAATAAAAAATCTTCCTCTCCGAATTTTGTTGAAAAGTTTACCAATTTCTCTATATTATTTTGCCATTTGGTGATCACCTTTAATTTTCTTAAATCTTTGTTTTTGTTCATCAATCTCAACCGGCTGAGCCAAAAGTAAATTTGTGCACTGATTTTTTGGATGGAAATAATAGCTGAGATTCCTGGCGTATGTATTTTCTAGAGCTGGTCACCTTTTACTAAATATTTGTAATTTGGTGGGGATAAGTCTGGAAGTTTTGGAAGACGCTTTTCCAGTTAGGTTAGCCATTATGATCAAGTGTAGAAGCATAGCTGTATAGTATACTTTTATGTATTGCTGCTGATGTGTCATAACTGAAGGCTCAGATTTTCATTTCCATTCAAGTACGTAAAACTCATATAGCAAGGTTCTTGCCATATATTAGGCAGAAATTCGGGTTTTCTCCGATCTTGCGGTAGGTGCATCCGTTTTCATATGAAATGCATTTTCCTTTGTCTAGTAGTTTACCTAGATCATGTTAACTGCCATGTGATTAATTGTCTTGTTAATCACTCACTGGACTGTAGTCTGTAATTGCAATGAGTGTGTGCTTTTTCACAACGTTCCTTTTACTCTAGCATGGGAATGAAATGTCTTGCTAAATACCAATCTAACTACATTCAATTAAATTTTACGTAGGAGATATGAATGACGGTGTTCTTTCTTTGTACATTTAAATCTGGTCCCACTCTTGGGGCTACTTGTTTATAAAGTGTATTATTAGTTCTCTTTATTGATATAAATTTTAATAGTTTCGGGGACCTAGCTCGTTGTCAGGGTCAATTAATTCTAGGCTGACTACGAAATTGTTTGTTCTTTAATTACACAGACACTATATTTGGATCTATTCTTAACAGTTGCGTTCTCTAATTTAATATATTCTTAAGAGCTTATCCTTAGCTGCCGTATAATCTTTAATTATCTATTTAGCTGGAAAACAATCTTTTTTCCTTTTTTGGCTGAAAAGGTCCATGAATTGTGAGTTTATTAAACATAATGACTGAGGCGATTTGGTTCTATCTTTTACTCTTTCACAATTTATTTGGTGGTTTATGCTAGCATAATGGCTTAGCACAAGCTGCGGGGATTTTCTTTTCTATGACACCATGTAAATCTCCTATTCTATGGTGGTTAGCAGTTGGCTGGTTTATGTCTTATTGACGCTCATTTTCCCACAAAATTGTGGTTTGTTAGGCTAACGGGTCTAGCTTGGGACAGTGCGGGCCAAATGTAGATACAGACTCGAGTCCTGGCAACGTAAATATGCTGCTTGGGCTCGCAGAGGAGATGCTAAAACAGAAGAATGTTGAATCAGTCCTCTTTGGTGGTAAGAAGATTGGCGAACAGAGCAATTTCGAGAAGCTCGACTGGTTTGCCGGGGAATTGGTGCTGGAGCATCAGAGGCGGAGTTGCAGAATAGCTCCCACTGTTGCTTTCAAGCAAGCTACTTCAAAACAACCTAGATAAACAAACCAACAGAGTCCAAAACAACAAGGTAAAGGTAAGTATTTCATTTATGTTCATGTCTATAATTAACTTTGATCCCTATGTAGCCTGCTCAAAGAGAATATCTTGGTATATCCTTCAAGAGTCTTAGTTATAGAACATGGTGGGACAGGCAAATGAATGAATGCCTTGTAATACATAAAACCGAAAGAGCTTGAATATTTTGTACACAAAAGAAATGCTTATCTCTTCCTATTTTAATACAAATGGTGTCCTCTATGTAATAATTTATCTAAACTGGAACCATATTTTCAACAAACAAAGGACTCCTTTTGGACCATGATGGACTATGGTCCACTACCTTTTATATTCCCGTACAACGATTGTACCCGGTGGGGAGTCTCATGTACTGCTTGAAGCATTCTAAATCAATAACCACTTTATAACCACTTTGAACTCCCAATTTTTAGTATTTACAATCTAGCTTTCACACAGTCTATATGTATTTGCTTGTCTAAAATTCAATAACTAAGATTTTTGTTAATGGAATCAAATGTGGTGGCTTGGCATCAATTGAATGAATACAATCACTAGAAGTTATTAGAAAATTTCGCTTCCTGTTGGTCCGTGGGCTGGTCTTGTCCTTTTCTTCTTTGATTTAAAGGTCATACTTCATAGCCTAAGTATAGCTAACAATTTGTTCTTGTTTGACAGAAGTGAAAAGAATAGAAAGAATAGATGATGTGCCTGGGACCGTGACCCAGTGGCTGTCGGCTTACCGACAGAAATTTTCTTTTTCTTTTAGGGGCATGTTTGTCATTCTGTTGTTAGGAAAAGAAAAGCGCATGTAAGGATTGTTAGGTCATTTTACACGGAACCAAATCATTGTGTGGGTCCCAAAGGCAATTTCCGTAGTCCGGAAATGAAGAGTTCCCATTGTGAATTGAGATTATGCTTCCTTTGAATATTTTGTGTCAAAGCTTACCTCTATGATCTTTTATTCTTTTGACCTACGAAATTAAGCGTTGCCTTTTGGCAAAGGGCTAAATTAGGAAATTTGATGGGTTGCTTTCACGTTCCTTAAATTACGAAGGTGCCCTTCTGTTTTCCTCCAAAATTCAAGCTTGACCGGCATTTTAAGTCAGCCTTTAACTTCTTGTCGAACACTTGGCTCTTTGCCATCCACATGAGTGTTCTTACATGTGGAGAAATCACTCAGATGATGACCATATTGTCTTCTCCCTGGATTTATCCTTCAGATCTCCTTCAGATCTCACACATGTTATCATAGTGAAATGAGAAAATGATGTTCCACTGTGGGGTCATACACTATATTAAGTGAACTAGCTTTATTATATGTGTAGTATGTACAATTTGGATAAAAAAGGGAAAAAAAAAAAATCTACCGTGGTTAAAACTAAATTACTATTTGGTTCATGGAAAGATTGTCAAACAAGAGATGAAAGCGTCTTTGATTAAAAGTACAAGCATCTAATAAAGTAGAATCTAGTCAAAATGATAACCAGTCATAAAATAAGAAGCAGAAATTGTGCCATTGCGTCTCCCATTGCATCTCCCCCAACTAACTTTTAACAGACAAAAAAGGGTGGTAAAACGACAGGGAAAGAGCCAAATAAAACACAACAGTTTGAAGATAAAGCAAATTAGACTATTCAATATGTTGGAAAGAAGAGAAAGTGTGAACCTGGCTCATTCTCCAAAGTGTTTTTGCTTTGTTGCTTTCATAAGTCCCTTTTTCCCTTTTTTATGATTTTTTGTCTCACGGATTGTATTAATAAATTCATTTTTCTGAAAATGCAGGGAAAATTTACTCAAAAAAAAGGAAGGGAAAAAGAGACATTGAAGTAAAGAATAAAAAACAGAAAAAAAAGGGGAAAAAAAAGAAGTTTTATATCAACTTTTACTTTTGTGAGTGGAGATAGGAAGGGAACTGGGTGAAGAAGACAAGCAGTGTAAAAAGATGGAAGATCTTAGTGGGATACTTTGTCGGTCAGAGGACGGGCATTGTGACCTCCAGTAGTTTACCTTTCTGTAACGCTTATGGAGCCAAGTTAGTGAAAAGTAAGAGAGTTTAAATGCCTTGGAGGTCAAACACGTATCAGGTGTGAATCTTTAGATTGCAAATTGGGTACTGATGGTGGGAAAACTATTTCTAAATGTCTTCCCATAGTCTTACTTTATTTATTTATTTATTTTTCAGCTTCCCAGATGTTTTCCATTATGTTTTTTCTTTGCCCTTTTTGTCATTTCATCATAGTCTCAAGAAACTTGTTGTGGGACTGTGGATGGTGGGATTACCGTCCGATGGAAACCCCAGAAAAAACAACCAAAGTTTATTTCTGCCTCTGGCTCTTTTCTGTTTTTTGTTTTTTTGTTTATTTTTTATTTCTCGAGTATAGTTTTCTTTACTTAATGTATATTGTAGTGGTAGAGAGAGTTTTAGAGTGGTTGTCTTTTCAAAAGCAACCGACCACATCTCCTGAGATTAAGATTGGTTGCGGACCCACTACGGGGGGGGGGTATAGTTATTGGACCCTTTCCAAAGGGTTAAAGAAAGGTTGGCACATTTTTGTATTCAGTCATTCTGAACTGTGTTATAAGAGATTGGGGGTCCTTTATTTGGAATTTTCTCTTTTGTTGACATTTTCATTATTATCTAGTGACTTAGAGAAAGAAAATTTGCATTCTTCTTTTTGTATATGGTTGTATTCTAACTAGTGGCAGTAGGTGTTGGTTGATACCTGTTCTTTTCATGGCTGTGTTTTTCTGAGTTATATCTCTTGTGGGCGAGCTTTCTTTTTTCCCCCTTCTTGACCATAAGCAAATGATTAGTGGTTAGATGAATGGTTGGTGTGTTTTTTGATATGCTTTAAAAAGAGAATATGAACAATTGCGCATGGGCTTGCCTCTTGCCCACCTTTTGAAAGAGAAGCTCGTAATTGGTTGCCCATATCTTCCTGCAGAAGGGTCAAAGCACAAACAATATCTGCTGCTTTCAAGCATGCGCTGCTTTCATCATAAACTTTGTCATCTATATTATAATAAATAGCGCATGCGCTTTGTCTTTTCTTACTTTGCTTTGAACAAAAAGAATAAGGCGGAATTGACTTCAAAAATTTTTTTAAAAAGAAAAAATGCAGACTTTGAGTACACAATAATTAACTAAAAGAGGGTTAGCTATTTTACTAGATATTCTTGACATGGACATGAAACAAGAAAAGAAAATTTAAGAGCAAGGAAATGACAAATATTGTAAATGTTTTCTTGTGCAATACATGTGATATGAACCATTCAATATGAAAAGCAAGCAACGGATGACGCTAAACATTCAATAAAACACTTAAGAGTTCTTTGTCTGACAGGCTGCTGGATTAGTCCTTTGTTTTCTAATTGATCTTATTGCATTGCGAGTGACCTAGCACACAACTCCTAGGGAGCGAGAATAGGAAGGATGGAGATAGAGATGGAGACGGAGAATGTGAAGGATGAAGAGAATTATGATAATTTTTCAAGTGCATTGATAGGAGGGAGAGTATAAAAAAAAAAAAAAATAGAAAGAAACAAAGAGCGCAAAAACATATAAAGATTACAAGCGAGATGATTGAGTGGTAAGGGATTATAGTGGTAAGTCTATGATCAAAGCATCAAGTGTTGGTAGTCCTTTTTGAGGGTTTCAATGTAAATGTTTGTGTATGTTAATCTAGTACTTAATTTAAAGTGTCTAGAAGTATGCCCTTAATTATCCTTACTGCTAGCACGTTTGGTCTACCTAGGATGACATGCTCCTTGTTAAGCAGTGGTGCCTTTGACAAACGCTTCTGTTTAGTGTCTTTGATAACGCTCTAGGACCACACTCCCAAGTATTCTTACCGCTAACACATTCAGTGTGGCTGGGGTGACATGCTCATTGTTGAGCTATGGGGCCTTCAAGGAACACTCCTTATAGTGTCTTAGAAGCCCCTTTTAGTAACACCTAAAACGAGTATGCTAATACTAGTCATCCCCTTCTTATCGTCTAATTCATTCAAAAAAAATACGGAGAGCTGTCATTGGTAAGAAAACTCACTGAACAGAAGTCGATAGTAGGGTTTATCAAGCCAATAAAATAAAATAAAATAAAAAAGGAAGTTGAGCTGCCTAGTGGTTATTAGTGCTTCAGATACTTGGATTAGTCAATTACAATATTGGGTAATCGAATCATATTAAGATTTAGCAGTTCGGTATGAACTTATTTCAATCACATCTTCAGCCAAAAGCAGTATCCCATTTCAGTCCCACAAAGTTATTCACAGTTTTTACAACAACTGCCGCAAAAAAAAAAAAAAAGGAGCATGCTCCAATTCTGTGTAATCATTGTATATTTAAAAAATAGGCAAAAAAAAAAAAAAAAAAACTGTCTATAAACATTCACCTCATGCGTTGACATTGAGTCTAATTTGACTCACCCTCGCAGTCTAATTTACCCCTTAATCCCATGATCCGACCCTTTGATTGATTATCACACCGAAAAGGTAGTTGAACCTGACCCAGTGATCACATTCCCACATAATCTAGTAATCACAAGCCAGCCAATCAAAGGCTGAAATTAAGCTCAATTAGCGGAAAATTACAAGACCGTAGTAGGGTTCCATACAAATTCAACCATTTATCATTTAAAGTTTCGCATGAAATGAAACCAATCAATGATTCTATGTTTTCCTGTTGGCTGCAGCTAGCCAAAGCCACAATGGATGAAACCACATTTTGCCCTTTTGTGCAATCATATGTCAACTCAGAAGTTTAATATTTCAACCC